>JARKHS020004252.1:0-45804 GCA_030143305.2 Amblyomma americanum
CATCCATCCATCCGTCCGTCCATCCGTCCGTCCGTCCGTCCGTCCGTCCGTCCGTCCGTCCGTCCGTCCGTCCGTCCGTCCGTCCGTCCGTCCGACCCACTTATGCACCCACCCACTGAGCTTGTGTTTGACAGCCGTGCGGAGCGGACGCAGTGCTCTTCGGTTGACGCGTGGTGACCGGGACCGGGTGGACTGACGACTGCGAGAGCGCCGTGACTACGTCAAATAGATTTGTACTTTCCTTCATTATTTTGAGAGTTTAGATTTAGTATAGTTTATGTTAGGCTACTTTTTAGATTCCGGCTAGTAGGTGAAGTGCAGGCGAAAGAGCAGGTCAGTGAACTAATGGCCGGGTATATTCTGGCTCGCAGCTACAGATTTGCAGCGCTCATTTTTAAGTTAACTAGTTTAGATAGGTAGTTAATTCTGTTCTGGTTGACCGGCTTTTGCGGTAGACAGCGTTTTATTTGTGCGCATGCTTGCAATAGGTTTTTTTCTAGCAATTCTTTTCTAGCATTTTGTGGTAACAATAATAGAGTGCTGCTGAGATGGTCATGCAACTGCAGGTTAAATGCAAGGAGTGTGAGGCGTCGCTGAACTTCAAGGAAACGCGGTTCGAATCTGTAGAGGAAGTCGAAGGCGCGGACTTTATGTGCAAATGCTGCGTATTTAGTGCGCGCCTAGTCAGGGCTGACGAAGCGAAATATCAACCTATCGTTACGTATGGGCGCTCTAGAAAGAAAGCTGCAAGTAGAGAGGGCAAAGAAGCACAAACTGTAAGGACAACTTAGTCAACTGTTATATGCAAAAATGGCTGACACCGCCATGCGAGGTCACATTGGCGGACATTCCAGCGCCAGCCACGTTGATGGAGCCTGCACTGGCGTGGACAGCAATAGGAAAGTATGTCAAGCAGGTTCTGACAAGAACAACTACGCAGAGGTGGCAGCTAGAGGCGATGAAGAGACGAGGACAAAGCTAAACACAAGGAATGAGGTCATAGTCACTGATAAGAGGCAGCAATGTCTGGAAGTTAGGAGGGAGGGTGCGAATACCTGTGCATATCGCTGATGACTCAAAAATGAGAGGGTGCAAAATAACTATTATGCAGCGCGTAAAAGGTGATAAGGGAGAAGCAGTCGGGGTATACCCAAGCACAACAATGGACGCAGTACTGTGAGTGAGAAAAGTGAACGTTCTGAGAATGTTGCACAGCGTGCTTTGGTTGTGGTAGCGGCAGGGCTAATGATGTCCTGAATGATGACGCCGCACAAGTAGTGTGGAAATTATTGGAGCGAGTTCACTTCACTTTATTACCTTAAAGACCCCACTTTGAGGGTATTTCATAAGCTGTGGTAGTACAAATTAAATTCAACATGATTGCCTACATGATAGTTATAAAGTGCATATTTAAATTGTCAACAAAACTTTATCGGCAGGGGATGGCATGAACGTCGTGGGGAAGGCCATTCCAGTTTTTTTGCAGTGAGAAGAAAAAATGATGCGGGAAAGTAACGGTGTGGGTGCGTTGGCATGAACTTGCAGTGGATGGCTGGTGTGATGAGCTATGCGAGCTAACGGTGTGATGTGGGGTGGTCGGCGGAGGGAACTGTAAAAAAACTTATGGAACAGACAAAGGGAAGCAATGCGACGACGACAGGAAAGAGTTGATAAACGTGATTGTCGTTTAAGTAACCATACACTGATGACGTATGAATAGGCAGAATGAATGAACCTCGTGGCGCGATTTTTGGAGAGCTTCTTGTAAACTTATGAGATATGCTTGTTGCGGGCTCCAGATAGCAGATTCGTATTCTAGTTTTGGTCGGATGAGTGCTTGGTAGGCGAGAGTTTTAATACTTTGAGGGGCATGCCGTAGATGACGTTTAAAAAATTCAATGATCGGTTAACTGATGTGACGACGTTCGCTATGTGTGAGCGCCAGGAGAGATCCAGGCACAAGTTGACGCCTAGTTACTCCTATAAGTTTACAGATTCTAGTGGAACGTTAGCAAACGATTAAGTGAAAATGTGGGGGTCACGCCGGCGGTGAAAAGATGTGAATTGGCATTTATTAGGATTAAGCGATATTAGCCAGTCTTCGCACCAGGCATGCACTGTGTCAATGTCGCTTTGAAACTGTGATTGGTCACATGTGTTGGAAATTGTGCGGTAAATAACGCTGTTCTGCTGTATTCTGCAAATAGAAGAACATGGTAAACGAAGTTTGAAGGTAAGTCGTTTATATTGATTAAGAATAGGAGATGACCTAGTAC
Organism: Amblyomma americanum; assembly: GCA_030143305.2. Lineage (NCBI taxonomy): Eukaryota > Metazoa > Arthropoda > Arachnida > Ixodida > Ixodidae > Amblyomma > Amblyomma americanum. Next base: position 2,277 of record JARKHS020004252.1, read on the forward strand.
CGGACTTTGGGGTACGCCTGATGTTACTGGAAGAGGGTTGGAACTCTGGCCATTAACGACAACAAACTGGGAGTGGTTAGAAAGGCATCCTTCGATCCATATTAAGAAGTTAGGATGCAGTTTTAGCATGGCTAGTTTTAGCAGTATAAGGGCGATAGCACTGCAAGAGCAGATCGAGGTAGGAACAATACCCGATGCGCGAGGGCGGAACGGAGAGGTTGCCAAGAACGTTGTGGCTGCTAATCGAGAGATAAGGAAGTTTTTGAAGTGGCAGACATAAACAGGGAAGTGCTTCGAGCAGGCTTTGGGAGAGGCTTTACACGAGATGGCATGCATTTTAGCGGAAGGCTATGAGCAGAAATCGGCTGCCGCTGGGCATGCCGGGCAGTAGCTGTTTCAGGGGGTCCACGGCGGCTCAGGTTGTAGGGTTGGCAGAAACGAAGTAGAAAGTGTAACAATGGGTGCTCAGCCCAACAAAATGGCCACTAGGATGTCCAGGAAGAAAACTACTAAAAAGAAATTTAACCCCACGATGAGTTACATAAAAACGCAAGGGGGTAGAAAGAGAGCGAAATGGTTAGAAATGGAACAGCAGTTAAAGCACGAGTAGATGTGTACGCGCTATGCGAGATACATCTCATGGATCAAGAAGATTGACCGATTATTGACGGCTACGTATGGGAAGGGAGCAACAGAAGAACGAAAAGGAAGGGAGGAGGGTTATGTATACTGATGAATTAAGGAACAAATTGGCAAAGAATAAAATCAACTTGCAAGGAACATGTCTGGGTATCAGGTACAACTCCCGGTAAAAGCGCCTGGCTAGGGGTAGTTTATTTGGAAACAGGGGACAAATGCAGGCATGAAAACAAGGATCTAGTTAACTCTTTCGATGATGATATTAAGCAGTTCAGAGGCGGTGCCGATATTATTATTCTTCGTGACATCAATTGCCACATCGAGGATCTGGTACACAGAGTGTAACCGGAGTAGTTAATTCTAGACTTCTGTGAGCGACACAACCTAGTTATTGCAAATAGAGAAACTCAATAGCAGGGACAAATCACGCGAGCATCCCGTAACAGGCACACGACCACTGACTACTGCTTAATGTCGCAGGGGCTCCATAGCAAGTTCGCTGTAATAGATATAGACGGAGAGAAAGTACAGCCCGGGAAGTAATCATAAGCGTATTATTATACAGTTGGGAGCCCTGATCAAAACAGAAGTCAGAAAGAAAACGACGAACATTCAAGCTAATAGTAGCTGGCAAAGAGGAAGCAATACAGAAACGTCCTATGGAAAGGTGGGATTGTAATCAGTTAGAAATAGTCATTTGTACAAACATAAAAGAAGTAAAAGGAGTAAACCACTAAAAGAGGAACGAGGAAGCCACGCAGTTAGTGTAATGAGGAAATTAGGGAGGCCATCGAACCACGACGGTTGGCATGAGGGGGACAGAGGGCGCGGCTATTTGAAGAAGAAATAAGCCAAAAATAGGAATCTTATCGAAAATTGAAACAGCAAGTGCAGGTCCTCGTCTAGGATAAAATAAAGCTGTCCTCTGATCGCTGGCTGGAAGAAGTTCACAATGCAACTAAAGGAGGCCAAGAAAATGTTTGAACCAAATAAGCTGCCTGGGCAAAACGAAACAATGAAATCAGGAACAGATTGAAGATGCTAAATGAATATGATTAAAGGGAGACGACGCTGTCAACTACATTGCGCCAGTTATATCTAAGTAATTTAGGGTTGACGACAGGGCAACCTTCCCAAATGAGCGAGCAACAAAGGACAGCACAACAGAAAACAGCTTAGAATATACCTTTTTTAGCTTAGAAAAGGTGGAAGCAAATATTAGCGAATGCGCATTCACCGGGATCGAAGAAATTACAATCCAGCTTATTAATGAACTTGTCCCAAGAGGCAAGGAAACGCTGATAAAAAGCAATGAAGACAGTCATAACAAGTAAGCAATTTCCGCACAGCTGTGTACAGGGTAAAATCACAATAGGTTCCTTTCTGGAACTGTTATCTTACTACCTGAGTAACATGCTAGCTGAGTGGGATGGCCGACTTTATATGCAAAAATCGGTTGTGTCCATAGGTGCCGAGGTAGTTTCCCATTTTCAGTAACATTTATCTAAGCCGGGTTGATATGAAAGTTGAGACTGATCTAGCCGGTTATTGCATACGCATTTTTCGTTATGTGGACGATTACCTGGTGCTGGCTAGGTCAGTGAATCCCGAATTTGTGTTAAATGTTCTTGATGTTTCTGCACGTAATGGGTCGGGGCTGAGGTTCCACATGAAGATCCTCAAGCAACAGTCTTGCAATTCCTTGATTTAAAATTGTCTTTCGAACCCAACCATGTCTGTTGGTAGTATTCTCCTAGAATTGAAAAGTCCCTTTTGAATTACAGGTCCTTTCATTCAAAGCTTGTAAAAAGTGGCATCGTTACAAGATGCTTAGGCATGGCAGTAAAGAAATCTTATAAAATGATGCCCAGTCTATTAGCCCAGACAGATAGATGTAGGGAAGCTGATTTCGCGGACTCAGTTCTCGTTTCGAGTGCAGACAAAGTCCTCCGTGCACTGAAATCGCCTGCATGTACCTCGGGGCTGGAAAAGGATTCGGAAGAAGGGAGAAGAAAGGTAGTGGTTATGCCATATGTCCACACGCTGTCGCACCGGATTAAAAAGAGTGGGGAGCAAGCATGGGGTAAAGGTTCTGTTCCCTGCACCTAACAAGTTAGAAAGAGTGGGGGCGGCGGTTCAAAGAAGGCATGACGGGCGCAGAAGAAATGCTTGCAACATAAATCATTAAAAGAGATATGTTCCCTGTAAGACTGGCGCAGTGTATCAAATCCCTCAGTCCTGTGGCCTTGCCTACATAGGCCAGACTGGCCGCTGCGTTAGCATGCGGCTCATGGAGCACGTACATTCTTTAAGGAAGAAACTAACTTAGCTAAGCATTGTTTCACGTGCAAATGTATGCCGTTTTTTGACGATACTGATGTCTTGTTGGCTCATTCTGGTCAGCGCACTAGAGAAGTAGCTGAGGCGTTTCATATTATAAAGAAAAGTAATGGGTGCGTGAGTACGCCATCTGTTACATTATCGCTTCGAGAAATCAATATGCTACATAGTGGATAGTAGTTGTGCAGATACGCACGTGCTTTTAAAGCGGTTTTACCTTTTACTAGCACTACGAGTCTTGTTGACATTGCGCATGTGCGCTGTTTTTCTGTGTGTGTATATATGACGCGCTTCTTCCTAATAAAAAATAAGTTGTAAGATCAGCGCTGGTTTTTGTGTCGCGTCTCTTACATGGTCCTTGTATGTTTGCGCTTTTGAACCATCAGTATGAAATTCAATCATAAATTATTATATGGTCGTACATGTATAGAATGTCTAACGCATGGTTGGAAAGAACAAAAAGCACGAGCAAAAATGTGGTACCTATAGGCCTTTACATTTGGATGGGTACTTAATAATTGATAAAGGAATTGCTGAAAACCACACCAGGTAGATTGAAAGGAGCTTTTTCCTGCAATTATGGTGTGTTCACAAAATGTCTAACCTTCAGAAGATTCACATGTACTCACCAACAATTGCGCTGTAAAGCCCTAGGTTCTTAAATGCTTCTTTTTCGCCCCGCCCCTTCAATGTCTACCTGAGGGCCACAAGAGTTTTCACTAGAATCTTCATAATAAGTTTTGTAGCCTCATAAACTGTCTCAACCCCAATGAGTGCTAGCTTTTTGATCTGAAATAGATTTTACAGATCATACAAAAGTGAGCTATGCCATGAAAACCATACAATAAATCTTTCATAAAACTCTGTCTTCGAGGAACCATGTGCCAGTCAACAAAAAATCAGAAGCATGTAGATCAGGGTCATACAGAGGACTCAAACAGACCTATGATCACAGTAGTGTGTCTCAGCTTAACGATAACAAAATTCTCTGTTGTCTTCTAAACACCCATCTTTGCATCATCATATTAACTTCTTTTTATGCATGACTCAAAGGAATATCCTTCCCAAAGAATAAGATAAGGGGGAAACAGTGAAGCCATTATTTTAGCGCCACCTTGAACCATGACAAAATTGTAGTCTGGAGCTACATGAGTGATGTAAGCATATAACCGTCACCTGCCACTATGAACACGCAAGGCTATTGCTTGTGCTAATTTCTTGTAGTAGGGTAGATATTATCTGCAGCAAATCCCCATTCATGAAGACTTGTACAAAATGAAGCTTTCAGGTCTACAAATCTAAACGCAACATTTGGCAATTTCGAAGTCCCAACTTAATCTGAAGTGGGATCACCATATATAGAGGGATCAAATTAAACTACAGCTGAGCAAAGCACTATGCATCAAAATTATATTAAAGGAATGAATACGTTGCCAGTAATTCATAGGCATAATTGAAAGAAATGCCATATACCCAGTCGAAAAAAACACGAGCCCGTTCCTCGTGTTTACACAAAACTGGCTTCTTTAGACACGTGTTCTGGTGTGATCGTGTCTGGTGCTTTGACCAGACAAGGATTTTCAGACACGGGTCCTGATGTGCCGTAGTGTGATGTGCTTTAGTGTGTTCTGGTCTAGTGTTCTGTGCTGTGACCCGGTTGTCTGATACCGGCTCTGGTGTGCTTTGGTTTAGTGTTTCCTGGTGTGCCCGGTGTGTGGTTCGTGTACCGTAGAATGTCTTGACTGAGGTGCTGTGTGTTTGGACATACTCTCGTGAGAAAAAATAAGAGATACCTACGAATTCACGCCAAATGGTGTAAAAAGGCAAGCACTGCTGATGTCGAGACAGGTGCACTAACATCCCCCAATCTCGCTGCGCCAACCTTGATGGCACGAGCATTTCATCAGATGGCACCTGCACGGAGTTAGGCATAGTGTGGCACACACTCGCGGTGCCATAATTTTTCACATGAATGTATACTGGGACATGCAAATAGCCAAATCATTTCTGTTCTTGCCGAAGATGAAGAGCAAGCACTTATTGTAACGAAAGAAAAAATGCTCACATTTGCTCAAAAGCATCCTTAGATTCATTGGTAGACACAATTGGCAGTATAGTCAAGATGGAGGCCCGTAGCATCATAGCATGCATCTTTTCTGGCAAAGTAGAAAGGCTGCATTTCCCTGATAGGAGCTTGACTCCAGCTGTGTAGCCACGCTGCCTGAAGAACAACAGAACAAAATAACGAATTTGCGTGAAATACACTATAATAATCACAGTGCAAAGACAACCAGCAAATACGGTTATTAAATTTAGCTCAGTGGTGCAAACATATACTACACATTCAATACGACTTGCAAATCCTCTGCAGTAAATCAACTGTCTTCTGCTTTATAGTAAATCAATGCTGCTCACATAAAGCACCCCACTTGCATTAATTTGCTTGAAATCAGTGTCTGGATGAGTTAGTATTTCACACTTTCATTAAGACAGTGCAACGATGAACACGGACAAGTGGGAAGACACCGAAAAACACATTGAGGTGCCTCCTTACTTTACACAGCTCATCATCATGCTGTGTGAATGAAAGTGTGAATTATTGCGTTAAGTGTTTTTCCTTTTGTATTCATAGCTAACTGCATGTATTTGCAACACAGCTGGGTACGCCTGCATTATGAATTCTTATCATATTTTGGTGTTGCAGCTGATATTGAGCATGACAGTCCTTCTACCACAAAGTCAGACTTTCTGAGACAATCAACAGCACTCTAGGATCTCCGGTAATTTGATTCATTACCAGGCTCAGAGATACTAATACTTGGTAAACTAGAGAAATAAATTGATATGAAAATTATACTGCTGCAGAAAACAAAAAAATAAGAGGAATTAAGGAATTAGAGAAGTGATTAAAAGATGCGCATAAACATGGGCACAAAAAGGAGATAAGATGTAGTTCCACTAAAAAAAAATATTTGAAGCAAGTATAGTTCAGGGTGACAAAATCCATGTATTGAGACTTTTTATGCGCGCAGGGTGCAGAACTGTAAAGCGCTGGCTGGCTGCATCTATTTAGAAGACCATTCCTCTTCATTTCTTGCAAAATAGTGGCAGCAAAGCGTAAAAAGCCACTGCTGAAATTTATTTTCAACTCAATTCCACATACAAAATGACAAGGTTGGAATGTTAATGATTCGAAAGGAAACCTTAAACGAGATGCTCTGAACTCTGGCACTGGTAAAACCCCAACAGATGCGCAAAAAAGCTGCCACATTATTTTTTCCTGCTGAATGTATTCAAACCAAAGCTGCCTGAGCGCACATCAGTTATGTTTAGGTTTAGCTTGCTCAACATATCCTGAGCCTCTGGTGCAGTTCACTGCACAGTATCTGCAGACACTTCCAGATATCCAAATCCCACACTAGATTCTGCGCACTGTGCATTGTCCACTATGGTGCCTAGCACGCCTTGTCTTCCAGTGAGATGCTCTTCTTTTGTTGCATCCACGCGTTAGGGCTCCAGTTAGAAAAAATGTCCGAGTTGATTACGAGTTAAGCGAATAAGCTTAACCAGTTGACTGGTTCTAAGCAGGCAGATCACTTGCAAGAGCCGCTTCTCACAGCAAGGCAGATAATTATGGCTTCAGGACACTGTAGTGCAGGGCTCCAAATTAATTTAGACCAAGTGGGGTTTTTTAAGCTTCGCTGACATTGTACGGCAGACCGTCGTCTTTTCCAAAGTAGCAATGTTTACTGCCACTCATATACAAAACACACAAGTCGCATTATTCATCCCAACATGTATGCAACGAAGTATTGCAACTGCTTCGAGCCATCTCTACAGGCCCTACGGGGCCGTCCCTGCTAAGTGTAAGAAAAAGTGGCTAAGATATGATTTGCCATATTCTATGCTACAAACAATTTTTACAAAGCATGCAGCAAAACTTGGAAAAGAGAGCTCAAGCAGACCTATCCTTGAGTAAAAAGTACCCAAATTTTTTTACGTGTAAACTGAAGTAGCCGAAGTTAGAACGTGACTTTCAAAACTCTGCATAACAGCTAGAGAAGAGAGCAGAGAAGGTACGGGTAAACAGGGGCTCATTATTGGCTACATGATGGACTCTAACAGTCACTTTCATCATGGCATCTGACAGCTAAACAATAGGCCAGCTAGCATTCAATTCAAGCTTATTTTCATGCAAAATGCTTTCAGTGATGGCTACAAGTTATAACATACAAAGTAGAAACAAACAGAGGATTCATGGACGATAGAAAATGTGGCGGCACCACGAATGCCTATACTGAATAAGCATCACTTAGGCCTCAGTACCTAATATTCAAGCTTCAGGGCAAATGACTGCTAAGTACCGTCCGTCTTCTGCTTCCATGGCATGAGAAGTATGCACTGAAAGTTGTTCATTATGAGTAATTTCACTGACAATGCACTGCCGCACTGCACATAGAGCCTAGGTCTTTAATCTGCTCTTATACTCACACGAGCTAACTACACCCATCAATTAACCTGCTGTAAATAAACTCTCACATAAAGACAACATCTACAATTTTTGGTCACGTCTTGTACGTTTGGCATTATCCTTTGTTTGGCGCTTTCATATTATAAACCACTAACAAACCTGAGTCGTAATTCTCACATGCACTGATGGAGTGAGTATATGCCTCTGAGATAAATCAATAATAATAATAATATAATAATAATAATAATAATAATAATAATAATAATAATAATAATAATAATAATAATAATAATAATAATAATAATAATAATAATAATAATCCAGCTAAAACTAGAAATTATCTCTCAGTGCATCCATTTATCACTTCAGTGAATTAAGAAACATCACTCCAGCGCACAAAACACACGAACGAAGATGATAGACACCACATACACCAGACATACGTTTTGTGCGCTGGAATGATGTCTCATAATTATGCCTAGAACCAACTATCCCTGCCCTCTATGCTTAGCCTTGTGGATAACCTTTTCCTTGCTTTCCACTGTCACCTCCTGAGCACTTGGGACTGGAACTGCATTGTACAACTGCTTCTGTGCACCAGATGGTAGTGGCGGACCTCTTGTGAAATACTGCATCCTTTAGGATTCCCTTCATGGTGTCATAAATTGACCTCCCTACCTTGAATTCGGATACACCTACAGGAAAAAGAACACGCGTATAAAAATTCTTATCTATATTCGCAGCCAGGAATATGATAATAATTGTATTTAAACGCTTCACAGCGGCAGCATGCTTTAACGCCTGTTGAACCAAGAAAGTAAGAAATCAATTCGTTGATTACCAACACAAGACTTACACCTTGACGTTGATGGTGCCATGCAATAGTGGTGAGTTCTGATAATAGTGTGATGTACAAAAGGCAACTGCTTGCTTTGACATTTAGAATATGCAACTTTAACTGCACAGTTATTGAAAATAAATTGACTTCATCCTCGAAAATCGCAAATTAGTATGTGTGGTAGCAAATACTGAAAATGAAAATAGTAGAAGCATTGCCAGTGTTTAAATCAACACGCAGTGACTGGTTCTGTTTATTGTTTGGTTTATAAGGGTTTATCGTCCCAAAGCGACTCAGGCTATGAGAGACACCGTAAGGAAGGGCTCCAAAAATTTCGACCACCTGGGGTTCTTTAGAGTGCACTGGCACCACACAGTACAAGGGATTGATGAATACAGCTTTATTACGAGTTCTGTATCCAGACAGCACGAAAAACAACTCCCCCCAGTACAGCCCATGAACGCGTATTTATTCGGTGGCAGCTGCACTAGAGCATGTACAGAACCAAGGCAACCGCACTATCATATCTTTATCAAACACCGGTCAACGCACGTGTTGCATTCCAGATACCGACACAACATTCCCAGCCCCACTAGATCAAAAACAGTCGTAACCCCAACGCTCAGGAGGCCTCCTTTCCCGGTTGCTCCTTCTCAGCATAATCAGTTCGTTATCAGATGACTCGTGGTCTGAAACGCTCGATCCAACTCGAGTCTCCGGCTGAGCGGCAAGCAGCGTTGGGGTGACAAGCTCGCAGGCGTGAGGTAGGCACACTTCCCTATTGGCTTGTGTTTCGTCGTCAAGGGCGGAACGTCGCAAATGATCTGCATGCGCAAAACGCACTGTTTCCAATGGCAACCAAATAGGTAGTTGGAGACTTCACTCGCACAATTTTTTCAGGATGGCACTTCACTTGATCCCCGTGCACAGAACGCACCAGGACCCTCTCACCAGTCACAAAAGATCGCGGCTGCGCTCTTCGCTTATCTGCTGAACGCTTCACCCTACCGGTTTTTTCCGTAATGGCACTTTGTCAGATTTGGTCGCCGCAAGGACAATCTGGTCCGCAACTTTCTTCTCAAAAACAATTCAGCCGGTGTCTTGCCGGTGAATGTGTGCGGCGTTGTTCGATAACAAAAGAGAAAGTTGTCTATTCTGTGCTGCAAAGTTCTTGTAGTGCCCTTTTCTCTGTCCTCTAGCAACTGCTTGAAAAGTGCAGTCTTTGTAGTCTGTACAGCACGTTCCGCCAATCCGTTCGACTGCGGGTGATAGGGAGGGGTGCATGTGTGCTTTATTTCGTGCGCTTTCAAGAATGCTTCAAATTCAGCGGCCCGGAATTGCGGTCCGTTGTCAGTTACAACTTCCAACGGTAGAACATGCGCCGCAAACATAGATCTAACAATTTCAACTGTCCGAGCAGTCGTCGTCGTGCTACACACCTTTACTTCCAGCCACTTGCTATACGCATCCACAGCTAAAAGGAACATTTTTCCTTCTTTCTCGGCAAAATCAAGATGGACCCTTTCCCAGGGGTGTTCGCAGACTCTCCACGGAGCCAGAGGTACTGGCTGTGCTGAGGATTGGACACTTTGACAAATGCTGCACTTTTGCACTGTTTGCTCCAGCGCTTCATCGATACCCGGCCACCAGACCATTGACCTTGCTACCATTGTCATCTTTGCGATTCCAAGGGGCTGTTCATGTAGCAAATTCAATACGACGCTTTGTAAACACTTCTAAACGATTACTCTGTTTGTCCAAACAATGCATCCAGCTTCAATAGAGAGTTCAAAACGTCGAACCCAGAAAGATTTCAGTTCTTCAGAAACCGATTTTGCCCATCCATGCCATATGTCCCGAACCATCGTTAGCAGCTTATCGCGCATTGTTTCGCGCTCAATATCTTTTGCTGTCAAAGGAAACTCGTCAAGCGTGGAAAAGTAAAATATTTCGTCAGTCTGCTCGGGCAGCTCTGGCAAAGGCAGTCTAGATAAGGCATCTGCGTGGGCATTCTCCGTACCGGGCTTGTGAGCTATCTAGTTTGCAAGAAAAGCATACCATCGATGCACCCTAGCAGTGGCCACTGCACTACTTTTCCTCTTTGGGTCGAAGAGCACGGTTAGTGGTTGATGATCTGTGAATACATTGAAGGTTCTACCATACAAGTAGTTCTGAAATCTTTTCACCCCAAAAGAATGCTCAAAGCTTCTTTTTCAATTTGGCCACATTTGCGCTCGGCAGGCGAGAGTGAACGCGATGCAAATACAATTGGTTTATCTTTCGCGTCCACGACGTGCGACAACACAGCTCCAAGACCATATTGGGAGGCGTCACATGTTAGCCTTATTTCTTTTTTTTTACGTCGTACAGCTCCAGAACATCTCCACTAGTTAGCATACCTTTGCAAGCCTTAAAAGAATCATCACATTGACGCGACCAGTGCCGTACAGTGTCTTTGCGCAATAATTCGTGCAGTGGTTCTAGAACTGGATGTGGTTGTGCTGGGTTTTATGGCACATAGGCGGCTAAGGCCATCATGCGCCAAATGCAAGGTATAGAAAATTGTCTTGCGCTGGATTTTATGTGACAGAAATGAAGTGGTGGTGTAAAGAGCCTAAAATGTTCTTTCTCGCCATCTAGTGAAGGTAAAAGGCAGAAGTTTTCTAAATGGCCAATGGTAAAAGCTTTAAAAAGGTTAGGTAACCTCAGCGGCCATCCTTTGCAGAGGAAGGATGTCGAGGCTCCCAACCAATGAAATGCACACCTCAGCATCTTCTCAGGTATGAGAAAGTGGCTGAAGTGTATCACATAAAGGTGAGGCATATAAAGTTCCTTAAGACAACCAACCTCTCGTAAAAAGTTAAAAACATAAGAAATGTCAACAATTGCATTATCGCTCAAGAGTAGTGCTGGGAGAAATGGAATGCATTGATTTTAAAATTGACTAAAATACTTTTTCCGTAGTTTTTTTAGGTTTGAACACACGAATAAAATATGGTTTAGTGTGAGCTCGTCTCCGCATCTTTCACAAACGGGTTTGTCTTCTTTTGTAAGTAAGTAGTTGTGTGTCAGGTATGTGTGCCCCAAGCGAAGACGACATAGATTTCTTCAGTGAAAAGTTCCTGGTGTCTGCATGACTTCCATTCACCCAAGAGTGGCTTTATGAAGTGTAGTTTGTTGTTGAGTTCATTATCTCACTCTTTCTGCCATTTGTTCTTTATTGTGTTATGTATCAACTTCATGCCGTCTTTAAAAGGTATGTCCACATTTTTTATTTTACCATTTTGAGCTCGTACGTACTGCTGCGTCTGCTCTCTCGTTACCCTCTATGCCGACGTGGCTCGGGACCCAGCAGAATCTTATCGTATGTCCTAGTGTCGTGAAATTTTCTATTTTGTGTATGAGCTGCCCAAAAAGGTTCAATTGCATTTCTTGACTGCAACGCTGTGAGTACGCTAAGAGAATCGGTGTACATTATACTGTTTTTGATGTTACCATGTAATATTTTGTCCACAGCCATACAGACTGCATTGCACCCCACAGTAAAAATTGATACATAATTTGGTAATCTTACTATTTTTTCCCCATTTCCCCTGTACTACGGCACTTCCAACATGCATCGCTGTTTTGGAGCCATCTGTGTAAAACTCCATGTAGCTTGAATATTTCTCTTTCAAAGCCAAGTATTCTTGTAGTAGGTGTTTATGTGGTGTTTGCTTTTTACAAAACTGTGTAAGCGTGAAGTCACATGAAGTGTGAGGGCAGTGCCATGGTGGCAATGTATCGTGTCTCGGGGCAATTTTAGGTAGAGCATCTAGTATTCCCAGATCATGACATGCGTCTTCAAAGCTTAATAGCAAAGGTCTGATTGATTGTGGTTTATTATTGAACAGTCTTCTAGATGTGCACTTGGTAACTATGGGGTAACAAATGTGTTTTGGTACGGTCCTTATTTTAAGTACATACGCACAGGTAAGCATTGCTCTTCTGTTTGCAAGAGACTGTTCATTTGTTTCTACATATAGGCTGTTTATTGGGGATGTTCTGTATGCACCAGTTGATAAATGGAGACCCAGGTTTTGTACAGGTTCCAGTTTTTTGAGGTATGATGGTCTTGCAGACCCATGTACAATGCATCCATAGTCTAAAGTGGACCGTACTGCTGAGTGGTAGATCTGTAAAAGGCACAACCTATCTAACCCCCAATGTTTCAGTGAGAGTATCTTCAGTATATTAGCGATCGGGAACCTTTCTTTTTGAGCGTGTTTATGTGAGGTAGGAATGTGAGCTTTCTATCGAAAGTTATGCCTAGGAATTTATGCTCTTGTTTTACTTGTAGAACAGGTTCATTTATGTGCAGGGTGGGATCAATCTGCACGCCCCTTTTCAGTGAGAAAAGGACGGCAACTGTTTTTTGTGGAGAGAACTTATATCCATTTTGGTCTGCCCAAGTCGCTAGTTTGTTCAGTGTAAGCTGTATCTGTCTTTCGCATGTTGATAAACTGGAAGATGTGCATGAAATTTGAAGGTCGTCAACATATACGGAATACATGATGGTCTTTGGAATTATTCGCGATATTGAGTTCATTTTTACAATAAAGAGTGTGGTACTTAGAATACACCCCTGCGGTACGCCGTTTACTTGGATGAATTTTTTCGAAAGCGTGCAGCCTAGACGTTCACGAAAGGAACGGTCAGAGAGGGAGTCTTTCAGACAGTTTAGCATCCTGCCACGAATATCTAGATCCGCGAGGTCACGAAGAATAACAAACCTCCAGGTGGTATCATAAGCTTTTTCCAAGTCAAAAAATATTGCCAGACAATGCTGTTTGTGTATGAATGCTTCACGGACTGTGTTTTCAAGGCGGACGAGATGGTCGATTGTACAGAATGCTTTTCTAAATCCACATTGGTGTATAACGTTTTCGCGATTCTAGGCTGAACATTAACATAATATTTAACACACTTTCAAAACCTTTAGCAAGACAACTCGTAAGTGCTATTAGCCTGTAACTTCCAGTCGAGGTTGGCGGTTTTCCTGATTTCAGGAATGACAAAACCACGGCGTTTTTCCACGCCTTTGGCATTTTTCCAGACTGCCATATTTTATTGAAAAATTTCAGAAGAGCTTCTACAGCATCTTCAGAGAGGTGTGCAAGCATTTCATAATGGATTTCATCTGGGTCTGGTGCTGTCTGTTTGCCGGCCGAAAGTACTGTACGGATTTCTTATATTGTAATTAATTTATTGTAATGTTCATTTGCACTGCCACTGGTCGGCAGTCGTTGTTTTTCAGTTGTGTTCTTGTATTTTAAAAATGATTGTGTGTAGTGTGAGGAGCTCGAAACTGTGGCGAAGTGTTCCCCTAGTTTGTCGGCCTGTTCGCTAATGCTTGTTGGTCTATGCGGAGATGTTAGGAAAGGAATTGTGAAGGGGTGAAAGCTGCCATTAAGTTTGCGGACTTGTTGCCACATTTGTATTGATGTAACTGAACTATTTATTGACGATACGTAGTTTTGCCACGAAGTTTTTTCAGCATTGCGAACGGATATGTCGTGCTTTTGCTCTCGCCTTTTTAAAATTTATGAGGTTGTCGTGTGTTGGGTATCTTCGGAATGTTCCCCAGGCTTTGTTTTGATTCTTTTTTGCTTCTTTGCATTCTTCGTTATACCAAACCTTGTCGTTTCGACGTACTACTCCTGACGACTGCGGAATAGCTAGACGTGGAGCCGAAATTATACACGTTGTAAAAATTTCATTTATTTCGTCAATGCTAAGATCTGAAAATATTTTCTCTAGACAGGCCTTTTCTTGAAATAGTGGCCAGTCTTCTAAGTGCAGTTTCCAACGGCGTGGTTTAGTTCGAATTATTGGTGGTGGTGATGAAAAGTTAATTATCACTGGGAAGTGATCACTTCCGTACGGGTTATCAAGAATATCCCACTTAAAATCGGTAAAAATGGATGCAGAGCTAAAAGACAAGTCTATGCAACTCATTTTACCTGAGGATGAAGAGTAATATGTGGGTTTGCCTGTCAATCAGACGTTGTTGCACAGAATAAAATCTTCTAAAACCCGTCCTCTAGTGTCTGTCTGTTCACTTCCCCAAAATGGGGAGTGCGCATTAAAATCTCCGACTACGTGATATGGCTCCGGTAACTGATTAAAAAGTGCTTCTAGGTCATGGAGTGTTACTGTGAGGTGTGGTTGAAGATACACTGTGCATATGGTAATTGTTTTAAAGCTAATGACAGTGGCTGCAACGGCTTCAAATTTCGTATGGAGCTTGATTTCATTCGTTGTAACAACGCTCTGAACTACGACAGCAACGCCTCCAGAGAGCCTATTCGCCTGATCATGGTCATGGCGAAAGACTTAATACTTTTTAAAAATATTTTTGTGTAAAGGTACCAAATTGGTCTCCTGAAGGCACAGTGCCACATGAGACAGAGAATGCAAGAGATCTGTTGCATCACCATAGTTTTTTAAAATTCCACGGCAGTTCCAGTGGATAAGAAATGCCATTATAAATTTTTAAGGGGATGTATTCTGAACATCAGGTCCCACCTTTTTGAGGGCCTGTTATTGTGATTTTTTCTTTTTTTCGGTCAAAGGAGCCCCGCCGTCGTTGCGGCCGAGGCGAGCCCCGAGTTGTATCCATCGCCTCAGTGGAGGCGCTGGAGTTCCGCGGGGAAACCACGGGCAGGGGGTGGTGGACTTCTCCCGAACGGGGGAAGCCTTGCGGGCTGCCGACTTGGTTGCCGGCGGGCCCATTTGCGGGGGTGGCATAGCAGCTTTCGCTGCATCTGCCGGGGGCGCGGATGGCCCTGCCTCAACCTCACGTAGGGTGAGCTGGGCAGTTGCCGAAGGCCGCAGTGATGAGCCGCGCCCGCGCACCACATCGGCGAAGTTTGTGTGAGGAGTGATGGAGAAAGTGCCATGTGACATCGCATAACGCCTTCTTGCCTCTTTAAATGTGATATTATCTTTTATCTTTATTGTAATTATTTCCTTTTCTTTCTTCCAGGCAGGACAAGACCTTGAATAAGCAGCGTGGTCGCCTTCGCAGTTTGCACAGCGTGGCGCGGCATCGCAGTCGTCTGATTGGTGGTCATTTGAGGCACATTTAACACAGGTGTTGCGGCCGCGGCAGCTTTGTGAGCCGTGACCGAACTTCTGGCAGTTGAAACAGAGTCTAGGGTTGGGTATATATGGGCGAACGGAGATTTTTCCATAGCCTACCTCGATTGACTCGGGCAGGATGCAAGAGGCAAACGTCAGGACCAGGTGTTTTGTTAGAATTTCTTTGTTGTCTTTGCGGATTGTAATTTTATGGACGTTGGTTACATTTTGCGGGGAAAGTCCTTCAAGCATCTCTTCCTCTGTTAGGTGCAGAAAGTCATTGTCTGAGATGACACCAGGTACTGTGTTCAATGATCTGTGTGGTGTGTTTGAGACAGGAATATCGCCAAAAGTTTCAATGTTTGCAGGTTTTAATATTTGAGTAATGTCGAGCAGTTCGAGTAGGAGGTCACCACTAGCCAGCTTTGTGACTTTGTGCTGAGGGCCCAAGGAATCTGCAAGAACTTTTGAAACAATGAACGGGGATATTTGTCTGGCTGGCTTTTCTGTTTCTTTACTGTGGACGATGTGGTACTTAGGGAAAGTTGTCTTCTTTTTGTTTTGAAAAACTGGGATGTGACATCGGTCTGCCCCCTTTTTTGAGGGCGATCATTAGTAAGCAGTGAGGAAGACATAAAAAATTTTGTTCTTCGGCCATGGTGCCAGCCACCAACCGGCGTGCCATTGTACGTGACAAGTTTGACATCAGCGGGTCTAAGATTGGCGTTTGGAAAATGCCTAGCGCACTCTGCCTGCGACATTATGGAAACCGCCGCTCCAGTGTCTAACTACATGGCTACGTTTTCCCCGTTTAACCGCACAGTGACTACAATGACAGGAACGCCCGTACGGTTTTCAGTGTGGCAAATCGTGAGCAGGTCACTGTCTGACGATTCCTGTTCTAGTTGGTGCACAACTCTACTTTTGCACATTTTCGCAACATGACCTTTCTTTTGACATTTGTAACACACGCAGTTTAAGAACGGACAACTTACAGGTGCATGGCGCCCACCACATCGATGGCAATCTGATTTAATTCTTTGAGTCGAAGTCTTCGGTTTCGGCTTGTCGGGGGCGTGGCAGCTGCAGACACGCACTTCGTAGCCCTTTGGCGACGCCGACGACTTGCTGTGCCAGTGGACGTCGCTGCCGCTCGACGAGTGCTGACAGTTTCCGAAACCATTGCCAGTGTGTCCTTAGCTGCCATTTCCATGGCAGTAGCGATGCTGGAGGCACGTTCCCAGGTGAGCTCGGTGTCACTCATGGCCAGCATCCGGCAACGTATAGCCTCGGAATGAAGCCCAGCAATCAGGGGTCACGAAGCGCTTTGTTCCAAGAAGCTGCCGAAGTCGCATGAGGCTGCCGATTTCTTGAGCCACGCCACTAAGTCCGAGACACTTTCTTGAGGTTCTTGCTTCTTTTGATCAAAGTGGTACCGTTCGCTCACCACAGAATGTGTCGGAGTGTAGTGCTTCTGCAGCGCTGTGACAACGTTCTTGTACGTCGAAGTGCTGGGAGTCCCAGGGAGCAGTAGACTTCGGAGCGTCACATACGCTTTTTCTCCGATGGCGCTCAGGAACAGATGCAGTTTCTTGGCGTCGGAAACGTCGTTATCCGTTATGTACAGCTCGAAGCGTTCGATGAAGACGTCGAAGTTTCCGCTGTCGGGATCAAACCCTGGTAGCTTGCCGCCTGTGGATGCCATCGTCAGTTCTGGTTGTATCCCATCCTCGTCGCCAGTTTGTTGCATCCACACAGAAGACGTTGGCTTGATGAATACAGCTTTATTGCCAGCACTGTATCCAGGTGCACGAAAAACAACTCCTCCCAGTACAGCCCATGAACGAGTATTTATTCGGTGGCAGCTGCACTCGAGCATGCCCAGAACCAAGGAAACCGCACTATCATATCTTTATCAAACACCGGCCAACGCACGTGTCGCATTCCAGATACCGACACAACACTCAACATGCTGCCTAGTCAGCAAATTTCTTTTAGTCAAAATTGAACGAAACATTACTTAACATTTTTTGAGCTAGAAGCGCATGAGGTATTGATATAGTCCAAGGCAAACAACTTAGTGCCTTAGAATAGTGTTCAAGCTGCCTCGTGGCTACAGCCTGATCGCCTTCCATCGCGCAGGCGATCTGCGCCCCTACCCAGGCAGAAGCGGCTGACATCGCACGCAGCGCCCTCCACTCAGTCGCCTACAAAAGGGATCGTCCACAAGCACCGAACGGGATTTGCAGCCGACTGTTCGCAGCTCACGCATTGTTGTTTCATGTTCATAGGCTCTGATAATTTCGAGAAGCAAGCGACCAAGCGACGACACGAAGATTGTGGCGCTCCAAGCTGATACCTGGTCATCGGACCACCTGCCGAGCTGCCTCGTGGCTACAGCCTGATCGCCTTCCATCGCGCAGGCGATCTGCGCCCCTACCCAGGCAGAAGCGGCTGACATCGCACGCAGCGCCCTCCACTCAGTCGCCTACAAAAGGGATCGTCCACAAGCACCGAACGGGATTTGCAGCCGACTGTTCGCAGCTCACGCATTGTTGTTTCATGTTCATAGGTGAGTGGGTTGTGACAACAGCTTCTTCAACTTCGGTACTGTTTAGGCTGCAAATCCCGAGTGTCGTTTGATTCACCATGGGCATTGATCTGTGTACTTACCGTGCGCGGATAGGCCGCTTTGTAGCGCATGGCCATTTTGCCAGTGGTTGTTCGCCAATATGGCTTAGGCCTGCCTTGGCTACTAGTTGCTGGCGCATGGGTGGACGCTGTTCCTTGGTTTTGTTTTGTATTGCTCATTTGATACTCTGCGCTGGCGACGTAGAGACCAACCCAGGCCCGGATAAGGTGGACCAAGTTCTCGCGCTTCTTAAAGAGTTAACGTTGTCAAATGAAAAATTTCAGAAAGACGCTTCAAACAAACTAAAGGATATTCAAACGAGCGTCACTGACATCAAAAGGCGACTCAGTGGTGTCGAAGAGCGACTAAAAGCAGTTGATAACCTGTGTCATGACGTCACCACCGTTAACTCAGTCGTTCAGGAATCGCAAGAGCAGCTGAAGACCATAGAAACTAAACAGTTGGAGCAGGCCAATCTGGTTATTGATGACCTAAATAACCGTATGCGCAGAAATAACCTAATATTTAAGGGAATCCCGGAAGAACCAAAAGAAACATGGGTTGACACTGAACGCATCATCAACCAGTTCGTGTTAACTAAGCTAGGCTTCAACGCAGGCGAAATAGAGCGAGCCCACAGAATAGGTCGACCTAAAACAGGTCACATCCGACCAATTGTCGTGAAATTTCTGAACTTTAAAGACAAGAGCATCATTTTAAGAAATGCTTCCAAATTGAAGGACCTGCAGAAGCCGCGCGTGTGGATTGAAGAAGATTTCTCGGCCCGTATGCAGCTCATCAGGAAAAAACTCAGAGACTTCGCTCGCGAAGCACGTAAGCCTAACGAAAAATATACTGTGGTCTACGATAAACTCCTTCTTGGAAGCAAATGTTACACCCTTGATTCATCACAAAACAAAGTAACCTGTCTTTCAACGCGCAATGAAGCCGAAGTATGTCGCCTGAGTGCGCAACCTACTGTTGGCGCACGAGGGGACGAAACAAACCAGAATGATTGACACAGTCATGCTAATCAAGGTGATTCCTTGTCACTCCTGTTGTGCAACTTTCGAAGCATGTTTCACAAACAAGACCAGCTATGTGCATTTATTGAGGCTTGTTCTGTAGATATTGTTCTTGGGACAGAAACTTGGCTTACACCCGATATTGGGGACAACGAGCTGTCGCTCTCTAGAAATTTTACTATATTTAGAAAGGATAGGGTTGGCGCACGGGGAGGCGGTGTTGTAGTTGCCGTGCAATCTAATCTATGTGCTCGTGTTGTTGACACACAGTCAAATATTGAAATTTTGTGGATTTCACTTCAGGTCTGTCCCTCTGTGACTTGCGCAGTCGGAGTCTGTTACCGTCCGCCTGATGCTACTTCTGAATTCATCGAGAGTCTTAATCATTCCCTAACTTTAATCCAAGACAAGTATCCAACTTCACCTATAATACTTGCTGGCGATTTTAACTACCCCACAATAAATTGGCAGAGGTGTACGCCCCTAGGTTGCGCAAGGAGGAGCGAATGCAAGGAATTTCTCGATGTTCTTTGTTCATTTGATCTGCATCAAATAGTTTGCAAACCAACACGTGGAAAAGCTATTCTAGATCTAGTCCTCACAACCAAACCGGAAAATATGCTTGTTCACGTCCTTGAATGTATTAGCGACCACAACGTAGTACACTGTGAATACCAATTACAAAGTAGTAAACCAGAAAAGGCAACGAAATCAATTTACGATTACTCCCGTGCAAATATCGACGCGATTCTTACAGAGCTGTCATATTTCTCTGTGTGGTTCTTGGAAACCATAGCTTATCGCAATACAAATGATAACTGGCTCGCTATCCGAAGGAAGCTTATTGAACTGAAACAAAAGCACGTTCCCAAAATTAGAATAACGACATCAACACAGAGCACATGGTTCACGTCCCAAGTGAAGAGAGCAATAAATAAAAAGAAACGCCTTTACTCTAAAGCAAAGTTGTCCCACTCGGATGGTGATTGGCAGCGATACCAAGAACAAGCAAATAAATGTAAAGCTGAAATTGAAGCATCTAAAGACAAGTTTTTTAACGGTGACATCGTCAGCATGATAAGGAACAATCCGAAAAAGTTTTGGAAAGTAATTAACCCTAAACACTCGTCTGAATCCACTATACCAATCGTTAATAACGGTGTGCTACTCTCACCATCTGAAGCTGCGACTGAATTAAACTCGTTTTTCAGCTCTGTATTCACAAACGAAAATCCAATTCCACATGACCTTACGTTTCCTTCAATTAACTCATCTATGAATGATCTCATAATTACACCAGAGGGAATAGAATCGGCCATCGATCGACTTTCTAATAACTCAGCGCCAGGTCCAGACGGCATCTGCACAAAGATGCTTAAAATGACTAAAGCTATATTATCTCCCGTATTAGCCACCCTTTTCCAGCAATCAATAGATACAGGAATCGTACCAGATGACTGGAAGGTCGGTCGTATCACTCCCATTTACAAATCAGGTGACCGATCAGTGCCCTCAAACTATAGACCTATATCCTTAACTAGTATTCCATGTAAATTACTTGAGCATATCATATCTTCCGCAGTTATGAAATATTTATCTGAACATAACTTCTTTTCTAACAATCAACATGGATTTCAGAAAGGCCGCTCTTGTGAAACACAGCTTTTTGAACTTATAACTGATCTTCATCAAGCTGTTCACGATTCCATAATAATCGATGCCATATTTATTGACTTCAAGAAAGCATTCGATAAAGTTCCCCATTCTCGCTTAATGACGAAACTTAGCCGGCTTAACATACATGAAAAAATTGTTAATTGGATCTCAAGTTTTTTAACCGATCGCTACCAATTTGTTTCCGTAAATGATCACTTTTCCGCTTTAGCACAAGTTAAATCTGGCGTTCCCCAGGGATCCGTACTTGGCCCAATCTTATTCTTAATTTACATTAATGACATCAGTAACAACCTGACCTCAACAGTTCGATTGTTTGCAGATGACTGCGTGCTTTACAGACAAATTATCACCTCTGAGGACGCTAATATTTTACAGGCCGACCTAAACAAAATTTCACTTTGGTGCGAGCAATGGCAAATGGAAATTAATGTTTCTAAAACAAAAACTATGACATTTACCAGAGCCAGTAACGTTCACTTAAGTTCATATTTTATGAACAGCATATGCATAGAGAATGTGTATACATTAATATATTTGGGAGTCCATTTAACTTCTAACCTTACATGGAATGATCACATTGATGAAATAATTTCGAAAGCAACTAAAACACTTGGTTTCATTAGGCGAAATTTATATTTAGCAAATCAGTCAACTAAATTATTAGCTTACACAGCTCTAGTTCGCTCAAAGATTGAATACGCTTCCATAATATGGAATCCAAATCAGACTTACCTAATAAACAAGCTGGAATCTTTACAAAATAAAGCAGCACGCTTCATCACTAAAACATACTCTAGAACATCCAGCATCACGGCTATCAAAAAGTCCCTCCAATTACCGTCTCTAGAAACACGACGACTGTTAGCACTACTTTCCCGCTTCCACAGATTGTATCATGCCCCGTCATCCTTTACAGCATCCCATATCAAACCCCCACAAAAAATTTTCCCCCGCCTCGACCATCCCTTCAAAGTGCGTCCCATGTTTGCGCGTACGAATCTCCTGCGACAATCACCGCTCTTTCTAGCTATTCATCACTGGAATAAGCTGCCAAAAGAAATTGCTTCTATACGTGATCATGACACATTTGTAAGTAATTTGAAACGCAGTTTTACGCATGTTGGGTAAAAGCAGAATTTTATGCCTTTGACGCATTGTAAGTGTATCTACATGCTTTGTACGGAGTGTTGTTGTTGTTGTTCTTTTTTTTTTTCATCATGTATGCAATTCTCTCTCCTTTTTTTTTCTTTTTATATTTTCTTGTTGTATTCGGTGATCCTTACCGCGATGTTCTATATTGCCTTGCCCCCCCCCCCTACTTGTGTTTGAAATATCCTGTTGTTAACCCCCCCTATGTAATGCCCATAAGGGCCTTTAGGGTATCTGAATAAAAAAAAACGAGGGGCCCACACGCAGAGACGCTGGACTTGCCACTGTTTCCTTATACAAAGTAATACAGGAGTGCATGGCCTGTGGTGTTCATGCTAAGAAATACAAAATATAAATACAAACAAAACTGAAGTGCAAACAAAAATTAGAGACAAGTTCTGTCATGACACCTTATGTGACACTAGAGAGTACACGTTCATAAAGAAGTAGTAA
Organism: Amblyomma americanum; assembly: GCA_030143305.2. Classification (NCBI taxonomy): domain Eukaryota; kingdom Metazoa; phylum Arthropoda; class Arachnida; order Ixodida; family Ixodidae; genus Amblyomma; species Amblyomma americanum. The sequence continues at coordinate 24,623 of JARKHS020004252.1, forward strand.
AATGGTCATTTTGAAATTTTGCACAATCATCAAATTGTCATGAGCATAGTCAGTATGCCTTTTCTTCACACAAAAGGTTTCCAGCAGCTTTATTTTCTTTTTAGTACAGTGCCTTTAAAAGACAGAAATTGGTCAAGGGCCACAATCTGTTAATAACTCTGCATCATCATTTTCATTTCCGTGCTTTATTACTTTTTCACACAACCTCCCATATGACCCACATGATTTGCTGCAGCAGCAGGATTCCGTTGTGCACCATTCACATTCAATGAAGGCCCTGGCTGCCTTTTCTAAGTGTTATACTAATTTTCACAATGAAAGTGCCATTGAGCGAGTTTGACAGCAAGCAAAAACATGTTTTGAACCCAATAGCTGAAGGAAATTTTAAAGTGGTCCGTAACATTACGCTTGTAAAAAGACAATTTCAGGTGGAAATACTCATCAAAGTTGCCATCGGAACTGAGCTTTGGTGTGTTCATAACGGGAGGGTGGGGTGCTTAGTTATAATGACCAATTTTCGCGGCTAGTACATCGTGCTACCTACTTAAATGATGAATGCTGTGACAAACTATCCCCCAATATCTGACATCTGGCATAAAGGCTGAAAAGTAAAAGCAAATGAATTACTACTGAGACCTGAAATTATTTCCTACTTGCACAGTTGTGCACATCATAAAGAAAGCTGACAAATGGCACGAAGTTATAATTGTGTTTCGGCCCCAGATGCTCACTCATTTGAGCCTGAGTATCCTAATAAAGCAATAAAAAAGACATGACTTTTGAAGAAGGCATAATAACCTCCTGTAAAGCTCATCAGCAGTGAGAAAAACAAATTCTAACCCTCATAATAATACAAAAGTCAGCCAGTGAGGCCACTGTACACTGTAAATGCACAAACTCTACATGAGAGCAAAGCATGTCCTGCACTTGTGAAATAAATTTGTGCCAATGTAAGATTCTTGGCAACAGTAGGCATCACCATTAATGACGTGCTAAAAAGGAAGAGCGCCCTAACCACTGAGCCACTGCGGCGGGGCATTCAGCCTTTCAGTAAACTTATGTTTTGTCTAGTACCATGAGCGCCGTCAGAGAAGGCAAAATGAAAGGAAAGCTGCCGGCTGTCATGAGGCCTGCCACAAAAAAAAAGCACTGAACAGAAGTGATGCACAAACAAAAAAGAAGGAATGCATTATGCAATTACACAACACAAAATAACACAGGAAAACAGGGCCCAACAAATGAATGAAAAGAGAACAACAATAAGAAGGTACGCAGTACTAAACACTGCTACCTCTGCAAATTGAGAACAGTGAAATATACAACACCTAAAAATTAATTTTTAGAAATATAAACACGTAATTTTGGTCACAAATTTTTAAAATGCTGCATTAGACATTAGAATACATTAATAATTAAGTGGTATTTGCCTACCAATAAATAAATTATAATTCCATTTCCTTCCCTGATGTTGTTTATTCTTCATCAGCCGAATGATGGCTGTGATGCCCAGTTGGCCTTTGGGTCTGCTGGGGAATAAAAAAGGCTACAATATAAATGTTGATATGCAATTTTAATTTACTACAACACCTAAAACAGCCTCTTTCAAAAGCTGGAATGACAACAAATGCCATACCAGCAGTTTTATTACTTGTTTTCTGGCTTTTGACATGACCTGAAAACCAACTACACGTCGGAGCCATCGTTCGGTTGATAATACTGAAACAACAGGGAGAAAGACAATTATAAATTATTCACCAGTCATAGAGCAAACATCACGGTTTGTCCATGTACATTAACTTCTAAGGCATTTGAAAGAAGACGCAAGCAAACATCTGGTGTCCATAGTATAGGCAGTTTCTTTGAAGCTTTGTTTAACTATGATATCAGGTAGCATGCCGAAAGGCATTTGTATTTGTATTTGTATTTGCCCTGATAAATCGCGCGAACCTGGCAGTCGACGAGCCTGTCTGTGGCATCAGTTCCCGCGGCAATCGCTCGCGCCCCTCAGCCGGCGCGCAGTGACGTCGTTGACGTCGCGTCACGTGACGCGCATGCCTGAAAGCTGTTCAGGGGGTAATGGTTTGCTGCGTCCTGCCACGTGACCTGGCAGCCAGCGCGCTGGATTTGAACGGCGTTGGTAAGCACGCTAGGCGCTGGCGCGTGGCTATTAGCGTCATGATAAATAAAAACTTCCAACTGTTACAAAATTGCAGTTAGACTAAGGCGCTCCACGCCTCCGTGTATCATTGCCGTGCAGTTTTCATGTCAAAAGCAGGCGACAATGCTTCAGCTCCTTCCAGAACAACTTTACAAATTGTTTTCTTAGGTTTTCTCTTTTCTTTCTGGTCTTTTGCAGACCGGATTAACGAGCTTTCATTGAATATTTTTTAGCACAGCCCCAAGTTTCTCCTAAACCCCATTTCGGCTCATGCTACAGAGATATGATCTGCAGAACAAGTCTGCTTTACTCAACTTCAAAAAAGTTAATCTCAAAGATTCTATTGTAGCATTCAACAAAATGTGTATTACTGCAAAACCTCAATAAATCGAACATCAAGGGAACATAAGAAAAATTCAAATTATCAAATCACCCCCAACAAAACTGACAAGAACCACTTGTGCCAGAGTATAGGTCCGAATAGGGGACCATCTCATTTATTGCTGGCAGCCGGAATTCGTCTACCTATATTTTTGTCATTTTGAAGCACATATAACTTAAATTACATGATTAATTGCCTATTATATGCAGGATATATTTAGATTGAACGCGGATATGCAAGCTATTTGCCCACATCCGTCCGGCTTCAGAAACGTGCTGAGTGGGCAGCCCATATACTGAGCATATATATATATATATATATATATATATATATATATATATATATATATATATATATATATATATATATATATATATATATGCCCGCACTTCACTCACGCGCCGATGTTCCATCGCTGTGGCACCCATGCAGCCCTTTTACATGTGATGTAGGATATGCAGCCAGACTAATGTAAGTGGGACTACATGTCCATAGGTGTCGCAGGGCAACGATGGCTAAAATTACGCGTGATGTTGCTGCACTGCAGACTCCAGAATAATCGACGCAGGACTTACGAAGGCTACAGGCAGAAATATACTACCTGTTTCTACAACAGAGTGTCGTCAGAGTGATGCACGGCAAGCCCCCATCACATTTGCCCGCAATTCACCGTCGTATAGCCCAGGTTCATGCACACACATTTTGCCAATGCATAGTCCAAACTTAGCCCTTTTCAACCAGATATGTAGGCGGGGAAGATGTGGCAATGGCCGATATGTGCACATGCGCCACCCACGTATTTTCTACACAGTGTCTTTGTAAGCTGTATTCGGGAATACTGTATGCTTGCCCACACGCAGCTAGCTTCCTTGGATCCTTGAGAGTGCTGCAGGGGCCGCCCCTATTGAGTTTGCCCGCACTCCACCATCATGGAACCCCTTATTTTATGCACACGAACTGCATGCAGCCTATGCTTAGCCCTTTCATACCCTGTTTAGGATACAGGCAGGGAAGTTGCGGGAACGACAAATGTGCCCACGCCTAGCCCATGCGGGACCAACGTAGGTGTTGCTCAGACAGCCCAAGCTACATGCCTACAACACTTCGCCACTGTGCAGCCCAAAGTTTAGCCCCTGTATTTTCCACACAGGACATGTAGGCCGAATGCGGGAATACTATCTTTCTGCCCACACAAAACCACCGTGGCTCCAAGGTGCTGTACGCGCAGCGCCAAGAGGGGCTGCCCACACTTCGCCATGGTAGAGCCCGCACTGTTACCCGCATATATTCTGTGGGGGCATGCATGCAGCACATGCTTAGCCCTTTCATACCCTGTTCAGGATAGAGGTGCGGGGAAGATGCGAGAATGAAAAAATGGGCCCACGCCTAGCCCATGCGGGACCAACGTAGGCGTTGCTCAGACAGCGCAAACTGCATGCCTACAACGCTTCGCCGCTGTGCAGCCCAAAGGTTAGCCCTGCATTTTTCACACTGGACCCATGTAGGCCGAAGGCGGGAATACTATCTCTCTGCCCAGACAAAACCACCGTGGCTCCCTCAAGGTGCTGTACGGGCAGCACCAAAAGGAGCTGCCTACACTTCGCCATGATAGAGCCCGCACGGCTGCTGGCATGTATCTGTGGTGGGACCCAGGTGGGCTCCCCGCTCTTTTTAAGCCCATGCGTAGCTGACGAGGGGCCCACTCAGGCATAAAATGGGCAGCCCAAACCTTTTTTGCCAGCAGTGCGCCCACGAGGGGCCCATGTAGGTTTATTGCGGGCAGCTACCAGCCTTCATCGCTCATGTCGGACCCGCATGGGCCCGCCACCTTGTGCTACTGGGGAGTACACAATTGAACAACCTGGAAGCCTATTCAAGGCGCAACAAGAAAGAAATCAGTGGTTTCAAAGTAGAGCAAGATGATGACCTTGACGTTATACTGAAGTCACTGGCAGGTAGGATGCAGATTCCAGAGACTACGCTTCAGTCATAGAGGTTGCGCACCGACTACCTGCCCAAAAGGGAAAGATACCAGCTGCACTAGCGATATTCAATTTACACACTGCTCGGGAGCGGTGGAGAAAAAAACGCTACTCAATGAAGAAAGAAGACGTGTACATTAATGAGAACCTGCTTGTTCAGACAAAAAAGTTGTGGAAAACAAAGCAGGACACATGGAAAAAATCATACTTTAATATGGCTGAAACACGGGAAAATCGTTGTGAGGATGATCGACTATGGAGATATAAGGATTGAAAGCGTATGTGACATTGATACGCTTGAGTAGCATGAGTGAAGACTTCGGCTCATTTACGGACTGGAATACACATAGGAATAATTTGTTTTAACTCCCAAGTCAATTCTGCACTAGATCTTGTCAATATCACTATAAGGAGCATCAAGAAGCACTGGAATTTATTAAATATCTACTTGTATGATTTGCTCGGGTACCTTGATATTGTACTTCTGACTGAAACTAATGTTAACGATTATGATTTTGATACGTTTATTCTTCAAGACTTTCAATCTTTGCTGTTGCTGTCGTGACTATGGTAGCGGCGGTGGTGTATTAGGATTTGTTAAAGAATGTTGGCACATTTAAAGAGTAGCTTGTGCTTTTACTGCGGCCGAAGTAGTAGCTTTTGGGCCAGTGTGAAAGACGAGACATTTGTAGTGCTAGCAGTTTATCGCTCTCCTAACTCGATACTGGAAGTATTTTGTTCTGAACTTCGCTAATTTTGTAGCGATAGCTACATTACGGTAGCATTTCGAGCCTTCAGCATGGCGGCGCCGCCACACTGTCACGTGGTTGGTCACGTGGTGCGGAGCAGCTGCCGGCGGCGTGGCTGATCGCGTGATTTGTCACGTGACCAAGTTCCACTCGGCCACCTGTAGCTATCGCGTCACTCCAGATTTAACCAGAGCTAAACCACCGCAAACTTTTCTTCAACGCCCAGGTTTCTGTAAAAAGTGTATGGCTTTCGTTTGAGCCCAGAGGCAGTGCTTGGATGAACGCTATAGATTAATTACTTCCTTAGTCTGCAGCTCTCTAAGCCCTAAAGCGGCCCGCCCAGCTTCACGAGATTACATATCTCAGAGTGGAAGGCGTATCCTTGCCCATGGACGTCGTCACCACCGCAGCCTGACCGCACACTTACTCGATGGACTGAAGCACTGGCAATGTACCTCAGACCATTGGGGGAATTCTGAGAGAACGAGCGTATATGGCGACCAAGCTTGCCTTCCATAACACGAACAGTGCTCCCTACACTGAGGGTATGAGCGAATTCAAGGGTTTGTGGGGCCCGTCCCTGAAGAGAAACCATGCTGGCGCCCTTGTTTTATTTACGTTCAAAGTTATAAAAATCATCGCGCGTAATACCAACACACACACACACAAGCACACACACACACACGCACGCACACACACACACGCACGCCCGCACACTCACACACGCACACACACACGCGCGCGCGCACACACGCACACACACGCACGCATGCACGCACGCACACACACATACACACACACACGCCCGCACGCCCGCACACACACACACACACACACACACACACACACACACACACACACACACACACACACACACACACACACACACACACACACACACACACATGCACGCACGCGCGCACACACACACACACACACACACACACACACACACACACACACACACACACACACACACACACACACACACACACACACACACACACACACACACACACACACACACACACACACATGCACGCACGCACGCACGCACGCGCACACACACACACACACACATACACATATATATATATATATATATATATATATATATCCTGCAACAGTTCATGCATGCATATATGTATTAAAAGACAGGTTAAAGTAAATTAAATGGGAAAATGGAATTGCGTAGAACGATATAGATACTGGAAAAAGCAGATCAGGAAGGAAGCGTTTTGTGATAACTCAAGAGGCAGTGCCCTAGTCTTTCAACCTAGGTCAGGGTGTCTTACCCGCAGCTACAAAAAGAAATTTAACGAAGAAGATGAAATATGCGCTGTGGTGGTAAATCGGTAGAAGCAATAGAACAGCTCATACTTAAATGTGATGGTATCCAATCCAATGTCAGGCCGCCGCGGTCGCTGAGTGGTTATGGCGCTCGGCTGCCGGCCCGAAAGGCGCGGGTTCGATCCCGGCCGCGGTGGTCGAATATCGATGAAGGCGAAATTCTAGAGACCCGTGTGCTGTACGATGTCAGTGCACGTTAAAGAACCCCAGGTGGTAGAAATTTCCATAGCCCTTCACTACGGCGTCTCTCATAGCCTGAGTCGCTTTGGGACGTTAAGCCCTCATAAACCAAACCAAACCATTCCGATGTCGATGCAGGCACAGTCATTCTTCCTGATGCCCTAGGGTTTAGAGATAACAATTGTCATGAAAATAAATCTGCGGTGGAAATTAGCAGAAAGTGATTGGAAGATTGGTGGCTCAAAAGCATAGAGGTGACATAAGGTTGGTAGTTTGGGAGGACGTATTTAAAGAAAATGACGAATTTTATTATCTTACAACGCAGTTAAACAAAAATAAAGAGAAAAGTAGAGAATGGTGGCAACTGGCATCACACAGATTCAAAGGGGATGCTGCTATCGTCATTCTGAGTTATTTATGGTGCAAAGACAGGACGAAGGTAGAAAAAACACAGGACGAGGTGCCACTTCCAACTGTTTTATTTATAGCAAGAAACGTTCATTTATAGATTTGGTCGCTCATGCGCAGACAAGGCACGAAATATCAAAATGGGCATGATAAAGCGCGCTCCAAGAGCTTCTTTTCAGCTGTATACGGCATGATCGTAGTGCCGCTTATGCACAGGCTACCTTTGTTTTCTGATAAAAAAATTATTCGATTAGTTCCATCTCTATTGCGTCCTTACTTTTGCCCACAATGCGCACGTCAGTGTAGAATGGCTCATAATTCGCAGACTCGCATTTCGCAATGTGCTTCGGTAAATGCGGGCTTTCCTTCTTAGGTCTACATTGCGTTCATGCTCCCTCGCACATTGCGAAATGCGAGTCTAAGAATTGTGAGCCATTCGACGCTGACTTGCGCATTACAAGCAAAAGTAAGGACTCTACAAACAGGGAACTGATCGAAGCGTTTCTTTATCAAAAAGAAACACAGCCTCTGCATAAGAGACACTTGGATCGTGCTGTATACAGCAGAAAAGAAGTTCTTGCAGCGCGCTTTATCATCCCCATCTTTATATTTCGTGCCTTGTCTGCACATGAGCGACAAAAACGTATATATGCACGTTTCTTGCATGTAATAAATCGGTGGAAGTGGCGCCTCGTCCTGTGTTCTACATTCGTCCTGTCTCTGCGCCCTAAATAACAAAGAATGACCCAGAACCAACTAGCCCAGCAACAAGTTCTCTTAAGCTCCCACCTTCCATCCATCCGTCCATCCATCCGTCCATCCATCGATACATTTATCCACTAGGGTCCCTTGATCCTCGCTCGCCTCTGCTTTCATGGTACGGACACCCTTTGTACCGCCCCATGCCACCGTTTTCCCCTTGCAGCGACATGTTGGGTCCCACACGCTGGTCGCGTACGGCGCGCTATGCGTGTTGCGTGGCTTGTATGCGGTTACCGGACGGCTGAAATAATTCGACTGAACTGGAAATATGTAGTGCTGTAGTTTTTTCTCTCATGTCATTATTATTCTGGCACCTTTTAGTGTTCATTATACACGCTGCAGTCGTTCAGACTACACGGCAATGGAAAAGTTACGGCGAAATGGTTGCACTAAAAAAGGACAGCGGTTCATTTGTCTCCCTTTGCAGTCGTAATTAGAACCAGTGTCGCAGAATTTCGTACAGCTAAACTGCATTTGTTGTTCGAACTTAAAATTTATTCACAAGGCTCAAATTTTATAGGGTATCCCAGCATTCCCGGATGATTACATGCAAAATATAATTATTTTGCGTGGTAATACACCCGCTTTTCCGACATACCCTTGGATCCCTTTGTCTTATTACTGCACCGCAGAGAGGGAATTCTACGCAGTAATAATTGCAAACTTGTCTTCCAAGCAATCTGCGGCATACTGCTCTGGGGTGGACAGCTTTGGACACGTCGTAAAGCAAATGATCCTATTTCCTCAACCGCTTCACTTGACTTTTATCATAACAAAAATCACACAGATGGTTGAGCTTCCCTCTGAATGGTGTTTACTACGCGTAGAAAATATAAAAATTAACAAAAAGCAGCGATGACAGTTTCACCTATTCGCTTGCTAGCGAGAGCACTTAAATAATATGGCTGCCTTACTGGGAAGCATCTTTGCGGTCAGATACTGAAGAAAGCACTGGGTAAATGATGATACGGCATGGGAGATTTTAACTCTCGCCTACCCTTGACGCGATCTGCTGCGGGACGGTTACATCTTTGCCGGCCTACGTCGTCGGTTTACGTGCTTCTGGTCAGGCGGACAAAACACCCGACTCTCTGAAGGTGCGATCTGTACCTTCAGCACTACGCTGTCGAAAGTGGGATGTTTTGCTTACCTTCGCGGGAGAAGAAAGGTGGCGGGGAACGGTCAAAACGTGCAAAAGTGTGGCGAAAATGGCCAATTTCGCCTATTGGGCAACGAACGCCCTTTTGCTTGATGTGAGCCGCTGTTGTGTGTGGGTGTGCGTGCGCTCGCGCGCGTGTGTGATGCATCTGTCAGAAATCAAACAATCAGGTGCGGTTGTTTTCCCGGATGTTTGGCCACATAAGAATACGACAGCGGCTGTTTCAGTTCGGTCGGGATAACGCGCGCGCGCAAAAAAAGCGGGAATTGCAGGTCAAGCAAGACGGCTTTCTTTCCAGAAAAGTTCTTGCTGGGAGTTGAGCTATAATGCACTATTTTAACTTTGAGTCTTCATAAATACTGAAACTTAAGCAGCCGTCAAAAGCGACTTCTTGCACTTGATTTCATGGCAAATGAAAAGCTGTCTGATTGGCAGTATTTGGCAAATATACAAATACAACTCCGAATAAGTAATTGTGATTGTTGGATCCCGGTATCTTGGTACCCGACTCAACAGGCCGTAATGAAGTATGCCACACCCGTGGTTTGAATTTAACGACTGTTCAAAAGGCGGCGACTACCTCGGCAGATTAGCAGTGAACGATGATATACTTTAGCGTAACTCATCTCTGGCACAACCCTGTCTTGGCAGGACACCAAATATGTGGAATTCCATGCGGTAGCGGAAGTTTTCTCTCCGAAATGGGCCTCTGCGGCATTGCGCTGAGTAGAGCCGAACGCGAGAGTGGGACCCAGCATGACACCGTCGAGAGCGGTGTCTTCATCCTGAAAGCGACGCTGGCCATTGAAGCACCCTACACCCACCCTGAGTAGTGAAAAATTGTAATGAGGAGAAACAAAGAAATGAGCCGACGTGGACGGAGCTGTTATCGACTTGTATCTGTAAGCTCTTCCTGAACCCTCGTTCTACCAAGCCTGCCAAAACTCCCCTTTTTGCTATCCTTCCACTTAACTGCAGCGGAAAAAAGAGGGGAACACGTTTTTTTTTTTGCGCTGCAGTTATTTCGAAGATAAAAAATCAACTTGTCCAAACGCTCGTCTTACTAGTGCTGTCCTGTTTATAGGTGTAAAACACAAGTACCGAAATGTGGCCCTAGTGTAACTGACGCAGAAGCCCTTCTGATTTTTCCATGAGACAATCAGTGCAGCAAGCAGTGTATCGTGAGAAGCAAAACAGTTTTATCGGGAAGAACGAGACTTTAGTAGCATACTGTGCGGAAGATACATAATTAAACATCACATTCCAGCACAGCGCGCACCCAGAAACGAAAACTGTGCATACAATTTTACAAAAAAAATATAGAAGACATGAAGTGCGTCTTTTCCTAAGGAGCGTTAAAGACGAGAGATGCAAACACACTGCGCAGAAAAGGACATCAATGGTACCTTAGGCCAAAATAAGCTTTATAATTGGAGACAGTGCCGAATATAGATAAAAATGTCAGTAAGAACTGCAAACAGCAAGAAAAATGGAGCAATACGCATGCGCTGATAGCGGGCACAAGATTTAAGCTGTAGTATGACAGAAGCAAGCCATTTCAAACGAAAGTTCCGAGAGGTCGCGATCCACGGAAGAAAAACAGATGCTCGGTTGCAGTGCAGAATTTTTGCGCAGCTAAGGAAAAGGTGCTTCATCGCTTCCGTTCACCTTTGCGCCGCGGCCGGTTAGGCCTATCTTCCTCCGTATCTTGTGGCGGTAGGTCCAATTGGGTGGGCCTTTGGGGCGGTGGTGTCGGTGACCTACGCGGGGATCGCTCTACGGTCGTTGGTGCTAAAGCGTGCGATGTGGAAGGCCTCGAGGTGCCTGGCGTGGACGTGGGCGTCGAAGAGAGATCTTCACTCGAAGCTATGGGTGGCTCCGTTCGTATGCCTGCTGCATGCAGGGTTTCGTCCGGCAACTCTTCGTAAACTTCACCGCGATTTTCAAATCGGTTTCCAGTTATTCGGTCTATGAATGCTTTAACCTGACGGTCGCTGGACGTGTCAAGCTCCAGCCTTGACATCAAATCCGGAGTTTCAGGAGGTTCGAGGTCGGATTCCTCGACCAGAGTACTCTGCTCTTGTGCCCATCTGGCCGTTCTGGCCGCGACTTTCGTCGGCGACGCATCTGAGGCTGATGGTAGCTTTGGACCACAGCTGAAGAACGCTTCGACAGCCCTCTTCAATGGCGATTTCCTTCTAGCCCTGCGCTTTTCGGGACTAGCCGGAAACTTGAAAGGGCTTCCCTTGTGCGCGGCATAGGCATGGCTAGGGCCTTCATCTTTGCTTGTGCCAGGTCTTGGTTCTTCCTCCAATATCTCAACTTCAGCGTCGCGTTCCTCGGCTATCGCCTCTTCGCATCTCTTTTCTGCTGCCTCGACGTGGCTGGGGCCTGGAACAGCGAGGTCTTCATCTTTACTTGTGCCAGGCATTCGTTTGTCCTCCAATATCTCAGCTTCAGGGTCATGTTGCTCGGCCACCGCTTCCTGGTTGCAATCTTCCTGAAGGTCTTTCGCAAGCTTGTCTTCTTCAGACATCGCGGACGGTTTAGTATTACAAAGTTCCTTCAAGCCTTGGCGCCTGTCTTTCGAGGTTCTGGAGGCAGCAGAAGTCCTTCCACCGGATGCTTCTTCGGTACTTGGTGCCCGGCGTTTACGAAGCGACGTACCTGTCAGCGAGTCAGCAGCCTGTCGCACATAGCAAGCACTCTTCAGAGTGTTGCGTCGACGAAGGGCGCTCCCTTTATGTGATTTTCTGAACTCTACTTCACTTGGCCCTATTGGCCTCTTAAGAAATTACGTAGCTCACTATCGCACCTGAGTCACTAAAAGAGGGAGTTTTATGTTTTGCATTTTTAGATCAGCTGTAGATAAACACCTACAAGTCGTTTTTTTTGGCGATCTAGTTTAAAATTTATCAATCCCACTGTACCATCCTCTTATCGCGCTAGAAAAAAAATAGAGACTCACGTGCATGCTCACACATTCGACAGGCTTGACCAAGTTAGTGCGTCCTTCGTTATCGATGGCGCATTTTGCACGCGAAGAAAACGCAAAAACCTTCCATAGGCTGAGAGTGGCAACCACAGCCACAGCATTATTCACAGGGATAGTCGTGCGTGTTACATGAAAACAGTTTGCGTTCCGCCTTTGTATAAATATTTTTTTATTTACTTAAACGCACTGCAGTAGCCTGTCAAAATGCTTCTGGCCGGGTTCGTGACACAAGGCAGCATCTTAATTGCAGCGACTGCTTACAAGGTAGAAAAAAACTCTTGTATGCACAAACAAAGCAGCACATAAAGAAAAAAATTCAATACAGCTATAACCTGCGGCGAACCAGAAACATAGATTGAGCAGAAGTCCGGCACAGCAACTTATACGGCCGGTGAAAAAGTTCCGAATGTATACTTTTAAAGAATGAGCACATTTCATACACATACAATAAATCGATAGAAAATCTTTTGAGCTTCTGCAAGATCTAATATATGAGCCAACACAAATCACAGCACTGAATAGATCTGCAAGGCCGGACAAACTATCACTAAGGAAGCCACTTTCCACAAGGAGATCGGTCAGGTTATTCCCCTCTTTGACAGATGCGGGAGGAAGTACCGAAATATGTCACTGTTAAATCGATATTTTCGGAGGCGAAAGGATATTTGTGGGAAGCCCACTTGAAGCCCATGTGGGCGCCTGTTGCAGAACGCACATTGAGCCCACAGTGGCTCGTCTGCATTGCCTGCATGGGACCCATAGAGGGCCCGACTTTTAGCACGCACCATTTATTCCGTGCTTAGTGGATAGCGCTAAAAAAAATTAGGATTTCTTCGGACAGCCCACAGGTACGTACCACAGCAAAACATTGGATGGTTGATGGTGCCCACAGGGCTGTACATGTCGAAAGTCAAAATGAAAGGGAAAACCTTTCTGGCAACGTTTGTCGTGTTAGCCCCTGTGTATTCGTGATGTCATACTCCGTATTAAACACCTTTATCATGCGCTTGCTGCGGTAACCGCTACTACACACCTTTCGCATACAGTGTACCATGTTACCGTTACCGCTGCCGGAGTACCTGGAGCCCGCCCACGCCCGCCGAGCACGCGCTCATTGGTCTCAATGCAGCAGGCGCACGCGCAGCTGCCAGGTACCGGGCGCCATATTGGGCTGTCAAGGCGATTTGCGCATGCGCATTGGTTGTGCGCGGCCCTCGGTACTACGGTACCGGTAACGGTAACACGGTACATTCATGCTAAAGGTGTCTACTGTACAGCTGCTCCGGTATCCCGCTCGCCGTCAGTGTGCATGCGCAGGTCACCTTGAGGAAGCCAGATGGCGCCAGGTGCTCGGCAGCTGCGCGCTCTCCTGCCGCATCGGGATAAATCAGCGCGAGTGCACTAATGGTGGGCGGGCTCACGGTACTCTGACAACGGTACTCGTAACGCATTAAGCTAAAGGTGTCAATTGTCTTTCAAATGAACTACGCCTTAATAGTGAATCTGCAGACGAAATCAGCCAAGTTTTGGACTAAGAATGCCATCCGAACCAAAAGAATACTACCAGCTTCACTCCACATTCTTGATGAGCACGCGAACACGCCGCCGTATTCTATTGTCATAGGGACTCGTGCAACCGCCATCCGAATAACTGAACATGTCGTCGAGGGCAAGCATGTTTTGCTTTTGGAATGAGACATTGCGGTTGTCCTGGCAGCTGCCCTCCTTGAATATGGTAGAGTTCATCTCCTCCTCGCCAACATCAGCAATGAATACCAACACCTGATAAGGTGACGACTGTTTCATATCTTGAGACAATCACTGAAATTAAGTGCGCGCACAGTGTAACCAGCGCATCGCCAATGTATTCCGACACCTGATTTTGCTCGAAGCACGACATGAATACGACCTTACCAGCAAAGTCTCAAGCAGAAATACGGAACCTGCGCCACCGCTACCATAAAGACTTTGCATCACTAACCCGCGTTGGAAGCACACGTATTTTAAACCAGCGGATCGTTCAGATCAAAATCCCTAACCCTTCAACCGTTAACCTGTTAATGTCACTAAAGAACGCCCCGCTATCACCACTCACTTCCAGGAAATCCAAGACACCCACGTATTCCGACATCTTGAAGCCCATGGACGGTACCTTTGGTTCTTATGGAGAAAAAGACGTGAAAAAAACTTGGTCCTTATTAAGAAAAACAGTCTCGCGGTTGTGCGTCGACGATACTCAGTTAAAAGTTACCGAAAAAGGGACCTTTATCCCCTGCACAAAAACAAAAACACATTTGCTCTCCTCAACAGCAGATATTTTTTCTCCGCCATGAAACTGAAGTCGGGGTACTAGCAAATAGAGGCCGACGAGAGGGACCGCTAGAAGACATGGAGAACGAACTGCTTAATTTATAAACTGCCAGAAGCAAGTTAGCATGTTTTTTGCGTTGCTAGGGACGGGTTTATTTTGGGATGTACTACTAAGAACATTAAAGCAAGAGCTACCCCTGGACTCACAGGGAATTGGTTATTTAAGCACTGACAATAAGGATAGGTTTCCATTTGATTTTATAATGCTCTCTGGCCTCCATTGTATATGGCGTTGAAGAATGGCAGGATATCATTGTGACAAAGCCACCAGACCGGCTAAAATTTATTTTCAAGAGTGCATAGATTTCTTTGCCGCAGTTGAAAAACGGGTCCCGGTACCTCCTGAGTGGCTCTCGAGAGTAGAGCCGCTTGTGGTGATGCGTGAATTTTATTTGGACGAAGCCAGTCTGTGGCTGTTTGTTTTTGAATCCGTAATGCGCACATTGTCTATTCAATGTATAAAATGTGGTTGATTTTTTTTTCGCCAAGGTCAGGCAGTAAATAGTAAGAAAGACGGCTTCCAGAAAACCGGATGTAATCTACCGTCGTAGGTATGGGTGCCATGTGACTGAGGCAACAAGATCTACCTTTTGAATTAGAAGTCTTCGACGCCATGCCATATGGTGCTTCGACGGACGATAAACTTTTGAGGCTTACGGACACCCTTCTTGCAGACCAGAATTGGAACACTTGTGTTGTATACCTGAACGTCGTAGTTGTCTTCACCCCAAATTTTGAGGAATACATCCTCGCTTCGACATGGTCCTGCAGGCCATACAGTCCTCAGGCCTTCCACTGAAGTCCGAAAATCTGTGGTTTTGCTTAGCAGGAGTTAAGTGTTAGGCCACATAGTGAAAGAGACAATATCCATCTGGATCGATAGAAAGCAGTTGTCATTGCGAATTATCGGTATCGCTTGACCAAAAACATGTTCGCCGCTTCCTTAGCTTATGTGCATACTACCGCCGGTTCGCTAAAACTTCTTGAAATTCGTTTGGGCGCTGTTCTATTTCAGGTACAGAAGGGACAATGACTTGGGATCGCCTACGCAAATCGAGATTTGTCCAAGACCAAGACCAACTACCCCGCCACCAACAAGCAATGACTCGGCACCATGCGGTGAATTTTTCAGTTTCGACCGCACCTCTACGAGGGATATTTCAAGGTCGTGACTGAATATAATGCGATTTGCTGGCTAGCCAACCCAAAGGATTCCTCAGAGCACCTCGTAAGTTGGAGCCTATGTGCTCAGATATATGATATTGCTACGTATTTTGTGTAGACGACGAAGCGCAAGAAATGGGGAGCGGGGAAGAAGAAGAAGCTGGTCAGTCTGTCTGGGTTGAGCTCTCCATATTGTAGAAAAGATTCGCAGCATAAATAAAACGACACAGAAGACCAGGAATAAGCAAGACAGGACTGTGCTGCTTGTAGCACAGTCCTGTCTTGTTTGTTAGTTGTCTTCTGGGTCGTTTTATTTATGCTGCGAGTCTTGTCTGCATAATGAATAGCAACCAACTAGCCCAATCCACCGTGCTGCCTTCGTCACAAAACGTCCTAAGTAGACGCCCCAGATGTTCTCGGTGCCTGCTTAGTGTATAACATTTTTGATGGACGTTGCTGGGTACCAACACGGATCCCTCCGGCCTTCGTCGGAGCCGAAGGCTTTTCATCACCTTCCTTCCATTAAATGTGCTTCAAGACTGCTACGTCGAGCAAGCAGCACCCGCGGCGAGTCGCTGACAGCATCACCTCGAACCGCGCACCTTTGCTGGAAAGTCCGATGAAGGCGTCAATGAGTGTGTAACGAATTACGAGCGGTTGGGCCGGCAGAACCGATGCGATGCTACTGTTAGGCCGGCGAAAGTCGCTTTCTTTTCTGGAAGTGACGGCGCTCATTTGGTTCCACAACCATGAAGACTCCCGTAACACGTGCGAACGCTTTACAGAAGAAATAAAGAAGTGTTCGGTGGCGGGTCTGCCAAAACGAAACGTACCGAACATACCCTGCTTAAATAGGCACAATCAGGTGGTAAGACATGTCATTCGGAGATAATTCACGGATGTCTTTAGATGTTAAGTTTGAACAATTGCTTAAAGGGATCGCTCAAGATGTCTGCGTCTTCCTTATCAGCAAAGGCAGTCGATCTTCACTCTACTGACGATGTCCTTAGGTGTACTGCAGAACGTTCGGCGCCTTGAAGCTTCCTAGTATTTTCCTGAAATTTGGGCGAGCGGGCAATCTCACCTCCGTGGCCAATTTTAAAGTCCCTGCTGCTATGCCCATGGCTGATGTGATTCGCCAAATTGTGAGCAAATCTCTGTGCGCCGTGATAACGCCGCGCATGACGGCTGCGCATTGCAGGCAGAGTCCGCCACCCCAACCACTTCTTCGGTTTCAGCTGGCGATACGCCGATCGGAGACCCTACGGTTAACGGTCCGCATGTCAGCATGTTGGAGGGATGCGCGCCTAAACAGGAAACTTGGCGCGCGAACAGCCTCGACTTGACTACTATCAACGCCTTAACCCCTCTTGCCAGGCGCCATGGGTTGTCGGCTGGCGCGCTCCACCTGTGTACTACCGCTGTGGAATGACCGGACATATATCCCCATATTGCCGCCGACGAGGCCTGATGCAACAAGACGACTGTCCCGTGGCCGAGCACTTCAGCCAGTCCCAACGTTGAACTTCGGCACCCTACGGTAACATCCTTTTAGGGCAGCTACTGCATGGCATTGCTGCAAAACGCCTCGCCTAAGTCTCACCACAGCTCGTTAAGCTATTAGCGAACAAGATAAAGGAAATGAGGGGCTTGTTTGACAAACTTATTACCGGAGCTAACAGTCACCCAAACTAAGGTGCATAGGGGAATGTTTAATTTTTTTAATGTGTAGGGCTGATCAGTGGGATAACACTTAGATTAATCTATCGCTTAAAGAAAATTACTCCGAATATCGCGTCCGGTGCTCTACCAACTGAGAGAAGCGACCGGACGCGATATTCGGAGGTCGTGGGTTCTGATCCCACCGGCGCCATGGTTGTTTTTTTCTGCTGCTTTATAAGTAATTTTCTTTAAGCGATAGATTAATCTAAGTGTTATTATCCCACTGATTAGTACTACACATTAAAAAAATTAACATTCCACTATGCGCCTTGGTTTCGGTGACTGTTGGCTCCCTTCATAAGTTTGTCAAAAACGAGTACCTCATTTCCTTTACCTTGGCTGCTAATGTCTTAACGAGGGTCTCGGTTCTGGCAGTCTTGATGTCATAGATAGCATAAGAGGGCTATCGCACAGTTTTTACCATCGCCGTTTGATGACGTTCCACGTCACACTCGCGGTAATACAGGACGTGCTATGTCCACGCCTATGGACGAGGGTGGCGCTGGTGAACACTCTTAAGGTTCGCGTACACCCAATAAACATAAATACCCACGAGAGGATCAGATTGGACAGCCGTCGCCGTAGCTGAGTTGGTAGAGCACCGGACACGATATTCGGAGGTTGTGGGCTCAGATCCTACCGGCGGCATGGTTGATTTTTCTGCCGCTTTATAAGTGATTTTCTTAGGATAACGCCTTGGTTTGAAGGGGCTGCGAAGCACTGCTTGAACGGGTGCCGTTTACACTTCAGATGGATTCTTTTTGTCGCACAGATGCTGATTCAAAAAGAATTACAAGAATCGGTGCATATGAACGGGAGTCATTCAATAAAGAAATTTCAAAATAAAACAAAAATGCTGCTCTCAACTAGATTTTCGCACAGCTTCCCATTCGCACTTCACTATCCCAATGACGACGCTTTCAACTAAAACAGCCTATCCGAGCTCGTGGCGGAAGTTTGCACTCCATGGTTGCCTGTTCTCTAAATCGTACTTGCCATGGCTAGCAGCGCCGTTTTCATGGCTACAAAAACCATGTGAACGCCCAGATGACTCATCGATGCTTCATCGTCACGTCGACGGCGCGTAAGGGAACACTGATCAGTCACGTTCTCTGACTTATGGATCCGAGCGCGATCCCAGCTGGATCGATCCGAATTCGAGCGCGAGATACTGCGACGGTGAGAAAGCCTGCGCAGGATACTAGATACATTTAGCGTAGCGCGTACAGCTTCTGCTTACCGCCTGCCGTGGCCCGTCGCTCCTATAGCGCTGGTTGGTCACGGAGAGCAAGGAGCGCCTGCTTTTCACTTACTGTTGATGGGACCGTGGCGCCGTCTGGCGCCGCCGCCCGGTGATCCTCCACAAGCTGACGATGCGCACTGCTAAATCTGAAACGAACAGCTTTTTTCTTTGCATCCTTCCTTGGGACCGAAACGAACGCTTATAGAGTGCAATGGCTCGATCGGATCGATTCCCAAATGCCGTTTTGAGATTCATAGAGAGTAGCCATAAGTGTTGTACGCTATGTCGTAGGATGTTTAAAGACAGGCGCATATTCCTTCGATCATCCCATACAAAAAAGCCCTATGGGCGTCTATGGAAAAAGCTATGTCTGTCTATGGCCTTTTATGAACGTCTATAAGCACCTATAGAGGTGCTTATTGCCAGCTATTGAAAAATCTATGCCACTAAAGCTATAGCTTTGGAACCATACAATTGTCTTAAGCTCTCTATAGAAAAATATATCAGCCTGTATAGACAGCTATAGACAGAAATAGGAAAGGTCTATAGCTATTTTGACAAATTTCTATAGCCGGCCATAGGACATATTTGTATGGGATGGAGGAAGGAAAACTCAGGAGAGGCCCTTCCCATTCAACAACATGGGAGAAAACTATGGAGGAAATCACATGGTTTTTCTCGATCGGGAGGCCATCTTGTCCGGGCAGCCAAGCAACGGTGTCGTAGTTGCTGTGTACGAACCGGGCGGCAGCTGCGGGCCGAGGCGTACCATTTGAGCTGCGGCGTAGGCGTGCTTTCCTTAACTGCTCAAGTTTCCGTTTTTGGTGGTGCTCACTGGCTGACGTTGACGGTGGTCGCCTTTATCTGAAGGTGGAGTTCAGCGCAAAAATCTTTTTGCGTGCACGGATTTGAACGCGCTCGGCGGGAATGATAGCACGGGCATATCGTCTGCTGCGACACTGCTCGTAGCCGTCGGGAGACCGCTGCTGTTCGCTGAGGAGCATTCACACTGTTCGTTCACCATTGGTTCAGTACGGCGTGCTCTGCTTAGTGTTCATCGGCGTGTAGTGCGAACGTTTCTTGCCTTGTGCGTGCAGTGTACGTGTGCCATTCGCGCTCCCGTTTCCATCGGCAGTGATATCCCGTTGCTACTTATGCGTGTTCTTTCAACGCTCCAGCGATTGCAACTGGTGTTGATTATAATACAAGTGCCAATTTTGTTTTTCGGAAATTGCACTTGTGTTAGCGGCGGGAGCCATAACATGGGCGGAGAGTGCTATTGTAAAGGAAGCAGCTGCACTCGCTTTGATTTTAGCATTCGGAAACTGTTGCATGCCTGTTTGAAGCGTATAACGTCTGAAGCGTCTTGGGAGCTTTTTGCATCTGTGGCGTGCCGGGCTTAAGTGTATTCTTTCGTATCGAGGTATAATATATATTTTTGATCACGAGCAATTTTTAAACCAGTTTCTTGTAGCAGGTATCTCAATTGCTTTTCTGGCTGAGGTCATGGTCAAGACATGCGAAAACATCGAAGCTCTAAATGAATTCGGAGGCCTTTTTCTCACACGTGCTTATTGTGTCCATGTTCTGTGATAGTGTGATTTATGGTAAAAAAACACTTAGTGAAACGAGGATCAACATCTGCATTTAATTTCAATGATACCTGTGGTTATGTTGTACAAAAATATTTCCATGAGTTCATTACGTAAAATAAATTCACTTTCATGCCTGTATTGTTGATCACAAGTAAAGTGGGCTGCTATGCAGTGACATAATAGGAGCTAGTATTTCATCACGTAGCGAAAATTTGTGCGTACCGCAGCAGCTGTGCACGTTAAACATGAAATACAGCATTCAAATAATGCACAGCACTGTGAAAATTTTACTGCAGCCACTGGGTACTGCTTAACTTCTAGACGCACTCAGAAAAGCTGCGGTCATATATATTATGCGCCAAAATCGATCTGTAGATGTGAAACATGCTGTGTTCCAGTGCTACAAGGGGTGGATTTATGGATCATTTTTAAAGAGAGCGAGTCGTATTTGAAACATGTATTTCTTGGACTGTTTTCGTTGGTAAAAAGGGGTTCAGCATGGTTTTCCTAAGTAAAATTTCTGGCTTTGGGAGGGGGCGACACCCCCATGCCATATATCCTCCCCTGCCATGCTCATATAGGCAGTTCAGCCCTCTCTGCTTCTGTCACCTCTATGAGTGGCTCTTGGAGTTGTGAATCAAAAGTCATTGTTTGCACGGCCACCTTTACGAACATGTTCTGATACTACATTTTGCATTCAGGGTCAAGGACTCTTTTAGTGTATTTGTGCATCCTCACTGCTGTATGAGAAAGCATGCCTGGCATGGGCAGCCGCACAAAACATGTTAAGAACATAAATACACTCTTCAACATCAAAAACAAAATACTGCAGGATTTTTCTTGTCCTCACTGCTGCAGCAGAATGCCCTGTTGATACAGCTGCCCAAATATGCACAATGGAGACAGGTTGCGACCTTCAGCAACAAGAGGAGCATTAAAAGGCAGGCTGAGCACTGAGCATTG
>JARKHS020004253.1:0-27658 GCA_030143305.2 Amblyomma americanum
CATTACGTAAAATAAATTCACTTTCATGCCTGTATTGTTGATCACAAGTAAAGTGGGCTGCTATGCAGTGACATAATAGGAGCTAGTATTTCATCACGTAGCGAAAATTTGTGCGTACCGCAGCAGCTGTGCACGTTAAACATGAAATACAGCATTCAAATAATGCACAGCACTGTGAAAATTTTACTGCAGCCACTGGGTACTGCTTAACTTCTAGACGCACTCAGAAAAGCTGCGGTCATATATATTATGCGCCAAAATCGATCTGTAGATGTGAAACATGCTGTGTTCCAGTGCTACAAGGGGTGGATTTATGGATCATTTTTAAAGAGAGCGAGTCGTATTTGAAACATGTATTTCTTGGACTGTTTTCGTTGGTAAAAAGGGGTTCAGCATGGTTTTCCTAAGTAAAATTTCTGGCTTTGGGAGGGGGCGACACCCCCATGCCATATATCCTCCCCTGCCATGCTCATATAGGCAGTTCAGCCCTCTCTGCTTCTGTCACCTCTATGAGTGGCTCTTGGAGTTGTGAATCAAAAGTCATTGTTTGCACGGCCACCTTTACGAACATGTTCTGATACTACATTTTGCATTCAGGGTCAAGGACTCTTTTAGTGTATTTGTGCATCCTCACTGCTGTATGAGAAAGCATGCCTGGCATGGGCAGCCGCACAAAACATGTTAAGAACATAAATACACTCTTCAACATCAAAAACAAAATACTGCAGGATTTTTCTTGTCCTCACTGCTGCAGCAGAATGCCCTGTTGATACAGCTGCCCAAATATGCACAATGGAGACAGGTTGCGACCTTCAGCAACAAGAGGAGCATTAAAAGGCAGGCTGAGCACTGAGCATTGTTCACGAATCAGCCAAAAGCAGACACGTGCAAACTCATTCAGCAGAAAACTGAGAGGGCTGTGCTATCCACTACATAGCGTGAGTAAAGTGTGACTATTATGCGGGCCACGGTTATACGGCAGTGTTGTAGGCGCTACCAAAAGCAAGTAACTAAATACGTTACTTGTTATGCTCAAATAAAGGAACGCGTTGCTGCCCTACGTTACCTACAAAAAAGTTAACGCGTTATAGTTACCGTTATCGAAAAAAGTACCGCCCGTTACTTTGCCGTTAATTCATGGCCATTAATTTAATTCTTCTGTGCCTTAAGAACTTTCGATAACAATTTTATTAAGATAACATTTCACACAAAAAACTTTTAGCCCAAACAAGATTTTACGCGAAATCTTGATTTAAGGAGAATACTTTTGCACAAATGTGCTAGAGCTAAGCAAATGTTATAGTGGCTTAAAGTTGCCTGTAGAGCTATATGTAATGGCTTCTATCTCAGTGACATATGGTGAAGCATTATTCTGAATGTGACATTAAACACAAAATGACATTTCATCATCAATTCTGACTTCACAAAAACAACATCGCTTAACTGTCATCAAACTTTAGGTAATTCGGAAAAATGTGATGTTTCAAAATGCTCCGCATGCTTCCACTGTTTAGAGAGATGTGTGTGCGAGTGGTTTGGGAAGGGGAGGTAGGTGAAGGCAACTGTGTGAATCCGTGTTCGTTCACGTGTTTCGTGCCTTATGGCTATTCTTTCCTTTTTTTAGTTGGGTGCGTTGTCAAGGGCAGGTGTTCTCTGGCATGCATACGAGCCGCAACAAGGGTTGTCGAGAGCACCTGTACATTTTGTTTATTTAAAACACTGTACTTGACAATATATTAAGGTGGGGTAGTTGGTGCGCAAGCATCATGAAATGCAAAGCGCGGTCCACGACACACTGCATAAAAAAAGGAATGGAACAAGATACATGGCACAAAGTAACAAGTTTTGTTTCAGTGGCACCATGGGTAACAGCAAGCTTATATCAGAAAATAAAAAGAAAACACATACAAGCATGTTCTTCAAATATATGCTAGATTTGGTTTCCTTCTGCTATAATTTGGCAGCAGCTGCATATTTACACAAAATTTCAATGAACTAAAATTTTGTGCCCTTGACCTCATTTAGTGAAAGTAACCTTCTATCCCTGCGATTAACACGAGAATAGGATGAACCGGATGTCGTGTTTTTCCAAAAATTAACTTGGTTGGCGTCAGTCATCTTCCTACTACATTAAATTTCTCAAACCATACAGCATTCTGTCAAGTGTTTTCTTTTGAGGATGTAAGTACGTATACAAGTATACTTCGCCAAGTGCACACTGCAAGCAACCCAGGGATACATACCTCCGCCATCCCAAAACGGCACAGGCAAAAGCGGCAAAAGACACTGCGTACCATGGGGGGCCACCGCAATTAGTGAAAGTTCCTTCCCGCGCTTACCGCACTTGCGATAAGTGCTTTCACCGAATGCTACTTGGTTATGACTCTGCAAGGACGGACTGTTTCGTTGGAACGAGAGAGCGGGGATGGCGGGGAAACGACGCGGCAAAGAGCAATAACTATAAGGAGCTGCACGTCTCGCGCCAATATTTCCGAGGTCTCCCGCACATGAACAACGGCCAGAAACCAAGCGCGACTCACACAGGGGTCTCTTTAGCCAGCTCTTTCGCGTGGTTTGAAACGCGCGCTCGTGGAGACGTAAACAAGAGCGCGGAAAAAAATAAACAAGAACGCGCCCGGACAGTATATGGCGCCGAGCTCGTTTTGCGGCTTCAAAGAATGTCACGTGACGGCCTCTCCTCTAATTTTTCCTTCCTGCATGCCTTGGATGCAAAAAAGTAGCCAGAGCCTGAGGTGGTGTATTTTTGTTTTACTTGTTTACAGCGCTTTTATCTAAGGCAAACAAGTTGGGTTTGTTGATGTAATATAAAACACAAAAATTTCGCAAAACGTATTTACAGTTAATATCCCAATTTGCAGTATATTTACTGTTTGTCCAATAATAAAGCTCCCACCAAGTGATGTCAGACCTACTGTTAAAAACCGCCACTGTATTGTGACTCCGTCAGCGCCATGAATTTCTTTTTGTGACCTAAATAAAATATTAAAAAGCGGAGTATCCGCGGTACGAGCGATGCTAATAGCATCACTATAACTCATTCTATGCAACCAAAAGGCAAAACAATGCACTGATTATATGTTTCGGGGCACCTTTAAGATGTCACGAAGTTGTCGGTCTGTTAGCTCACGTTCGGTCGGCGACATGCGGTAAGGCTTCTGTCGTATCGGAGGTGCTGGGCAAGTATCTAGTATCTACCACATGATGAATGCGAGAATGCGGAAGGGGTGCCGCATTGTCTCTGGAAAAGTTAAACACTGTGATATGCTTCTAAAGCAGTTCCACTAAAATGGGGTGCTCGTTTGTTGGAAGAGACCTATTAATCATAGCCTGAACTTTGGACTCTTCACGGGGGTGTCCGGCGCTTCAAAAGCGTGGGTACTGAGCGCCACGACTGAAACAGACAACGCTTTCTCGAAATGGGCGAGTTTAATGCCACGAGGTAATACGGCGGGCTCTTCCGAATAGTTCACTGTCAACAACGCGGTGTGGACACCACCACGGCTTCGAAGGTGTTAAAAAAGATTTTCGAAGAAACAAGCAGCGCGAATCCGGCGGACATCTCCGGCACAACTGTGTCTTGCGGCAATGAAAACGCTCCGAAGTCAAAAAGGAGTGTTCCACTACAGCGGACATCAGAGTAGTGTTCAGTGAAATCCCTCTATTAGAACCGTCTAATGATTCGCGGCACTGCTGCAAAAATTAGCTCCAAGTATGATGACATGCGTACACCGCGACAGCAGAGTATATCTGTTCCTGAACAATCGCCAACCGAAAATAACATTCGCGCAACATACACAAAGTGTAACTAATGGTTCGCCACCAAAACCCCGAAATATCACAGCCTGATCCGAGCTGAAATTTTCCTTTCATACCAAGGTATTCTTAAAAGTCAAACTCATTACAGGCACTGTCACACCAGAGTGTATTACCGCAATAGCTCGGATTCTGTCGATAAGCAGTTCAAGTTTGTTTTTTAGCATGAACATAGGCAGAGGTATTGATGACATCCACTCGCCGGCGGCCTCACCTCTATCGGCCGCACCGCTTAGTTTCCCGGAGGGGAGAGTGGCATAGAGGGGATGATGAGTGTCGGCGTGAAGGTGGCGGTGTCAGGCTGTGGTGAGACGTAGGCGAGGCGTTTTGCAGCAATGCCGTGCGGTAGCTGCCCAAAGAGGATGTTCCCGTAGGGTGCTGAACTTCAACGTTGGGACTGGCAAAAGTGTTCCACCACGGGGCGGTCGTCTTGTTGCATCAGGCTTTGTCGCCGGAAATATGGGGATATATCTCCGGTCATTCCACAGCGGTAGTACACAGGTGGAGCGCGCCAGCCGTCAACGCATGGCGCCTGGCAAGAGGGGTTAAGGCGTTGGTTGTAGTCAAGTCGAGGCTGTTGGCGCGCCAAGTTTCCTGTTTAGGTGCGCATCTCTCCAACATGCTGACATGCGGACTGTAAACCGTAGGGTCTCCGATCGGCGCATCGCCAGCTGAAACCGAACAAGTGGTTGGGGTGCTGGGATCTGCCTGCAATGCGCAGCCGTGATGCGGGGCGTCATCACGGCGCACAGGGGTTTGCACACAATTTGGCGAATCATGTCAGCCATGTGCATAGCAGCAGCGAATTTAAAGTTGGCCACGGAGGTGAGATTGCCCGCTCGCCCAAATTTCAGGAATATACTACGAAGCTTCAAGGCATCGAAAGTTCTGCAGTATATCCAATGACATCGGCAGTATATGAAAACTGTCTTTGCTGATTACAGACATCTTGAGTGATCCCTTTAAGCAATTGTCCAACCTTATTATCTAAAGACATGCGTTGATTATCTTCTAATGACATAAGTCACAACGCCTAATTGGGCCAAATTATGCAGGGTTTGTTCGGCGCGTTACGTTTTGGCAGACCCGCTACCGAACACTTCTTGATATCTTCTGTAAAACGTTCACACGTGTTAAGGGAGTCTTCATTGTTGTGGAACCAAATGAGCACCGTCGCTTCCAAAAAAGAATACGGCGTTCGCCGGCTTAACAGTAGAATCGCGTCAGTTCTGCCGGCCCAACCGCTCGTAATTCGTTACACACTCATTGACGCCTTCATTGGACTTTCCAGCAAAGGTGCGCGGTTCGAGGTGATGCTTCCAGCGACTCGCCGGGGTGCTGCTTGCTCGACGTCGCAGTCTTGAAGCACATTCAATGGAAGGAAGGTTATGAACAAGCCTTCGGCTCGGACGAAGGCCAGAGGGATCCGTGTTGGTACCGAGCAACGTCCATCAAAAATGTTATGCACTCAGCAGGCACCGAGAACGTCTGGGGCGTCTACTTAGGACGTTTTGTGACGGGGCGGAGAGTAGCACGGTGGATTGAGCTAGTTGGTTACTATTCATAACGCAGACAAGACTCGCAGCATAAATAAAGCGCACACAGAAGACAAGGAACAAACAAGACAGGACTGTGCTACAAGCAGCACAGTCCTGTCTTGTTTGTTCCTGGTCTTCTGTGTCGTTTTATTTATGCTGCGAATCTGGTCTACATTATGGAGAGCTCAACCCTGCCAGGCTGACCAGATTGTTTTTCCTTCCCGCTCCTCATTTCTTGCGCTTCGTCGCCTCACAAAACACGTAGCAATATCATATTTCTGAGCTTGTAGGCTCCAACTTACGAGGTGCTCTGAGGAATCCTTTGGGTTGGCTAGCCAGCAAAGCGCATTATATTCGGTCACGACCTTGAAATATCCCTCGCAGAGGTGCGGTCGAAACTTCAAAATTCGCCGCATGGTGCCGAGTCATTGCTTGTCGGTCGCGGAGTAGTTGGTCTTGGTCTTGGACAAATCTCGATTTGCGTAGGCGATCCCAAGTCATTGTCCCTTCTGTACCTGAAATAGAACAGCGCCCAAACGAATTTCAAGAAGTTTTAGCGAACCGGCGGTAGTATGCACATAAGCCAAGGAAGCGGCGAACATGTTTTTGGTCAAGCGACACCGATAATTCGCAATTACAACTGCTTTCTCTCGATCCAGATGGATCTTATCTCTTTCAGTGTGTGGCCTAATACTTAACTCCTGCTAAGCAAAAGCACAGATTTTCGGACTTCAGTGGAAGGCCTGAGGACTGTATGGCCTGCAGGACCATGTCGAAGCGAGGATGTATTCCTCAAAATTTGGGGTGAAGACAACTACGCCGTTCAGGTATGCAACACAAGTGTTCCACTTCTGGTCTGCAAGGAGGGTGTCCGTAAGTCTCAAAAGTTTATCGTCCGTCGAAGCACCATATGGCACGGCGTTGAAGACTTCTAGTTCAAAAAGTTGTTGCTATTGCCTCAGTGACATGGAAGACATACCTCCGGCGGGAGATTACATCCGGTCTTCTGGAAGCCTTCTTTTTCTATATTTACTCTCCGACTTTGACGAAAAAAAAATCAACCACACATTATACATTGAATAGACAATATGCACATTACGAATTCGAAAACAAACAGCCACAGACTGGCTTCGTTCCAATAATATTCACGCATCACCTCAAGCGGCACTACTATCGAGAACCACTCAGGAGGTTCCGGGGCCAATTTTTCCATTCCAGCTAAGAAATCTATGCACTCTTGAAATTAAATCCTAGTCGGTCTGCCGGCTTTGGCACAATGATATCCCGCCAGTCTCTAGCGCCATATACAGTGAAGTCCAGCGAGCATTATCAGATCAAATGGCTACCTATCCTTATTGCCAGTGATTATAACTAATTCCTTGCGAGACCAGTGGTAGCTATTTCTTTATTGTTCTTTGTTGTACATCCCAAAGTAAACCCGTCCACAGCAACGCAAATAAACACAAGGTGAGTTGCTTCTGGCTGTTTACAGATTAGGCTTTTCGTTTTCCATGTCTTCTAGCGGTCCCTCTCGTCGGCCTCTATTTGCTAGTACCTCGACTTCAGTTTCATGGAGGAGAAATATCTGCAGTTGAGGAGATCAAACGTGTTATCGTTTTGGTGCAGGTGATAAAGGTCCTTTTTTTTCGGTAACTTTCAACTGAGTATCGTCGACGCATAACCGCGAGATTCTTTTTCTTAATAAGGAACAAGTCTTTTTCACGTCTTTTTCTCCACAAGAACTACAGGTGCCCTCCATGGGCTTCAAGATGTCGGAATACGTCGGTATCTTCGATTTCCTGGAAGTGAGTGCTGATAGCGGGGCGTGCTTTAGTGAAATCTAACAGGGTAACTGATGAACGGTTAGGGATTTTGATCTGAACGATCCGCTGGTTTAAAATTCATGTCCTTCCGACGTGGGTTGGTGATACGAAGGCGATATGGTAGCGGTTGCGCAGGTTCCATATTTCTGCTTGAGACTTTTCTGGTAAGGCCGAATTCACGTCGTGATTCGAGCCAAAACTGGTGTCGGAATACGTTGGCGATGCGCTGGTTACACTATGCGCGCACTTAATTTCAGTGATTGTCTCAAGATATGAAACAGTCGTCACCTTATGAGGTGTTGGTATTCATTGCTGATGTTGGCGAGGAGGAGATGAACTCTACCATATTCAAGGAGGGCAGCTGCCAGGACAACCGCAATGTCTCATTCCAGAAGCAAAACATGCTTGCCCTCGACGACACGTTCAGTTATTTGGAATACGGCGGCATGCTCGCGTGCTCTTCAAGAATGTGGAGTGAAGCGGATAGTATGCTGTTGGTTCGGATGGCATTCTTAGTCCAAAACATGGCTGATTTTGTCTGCAGATCTATTATTGAGCCGTAGTCCATCCGGAAGACAATTAACACCTTTAGCTTAATGCGTTACGAGTACCGTTGTCAGAGTACCGGGAGCCCGCCCGCCATTACTGCACTCGCACTGATTTATCCCGGTGCGGTAGGAGAGCGCGCAGCTGGCGAGCACCTGGCGTCTGGCGTACTCAAGGTGACCTGTGCATGCTCACTGACGGCGCGCGGGATCCCGGATCTGCGGTACAGTAGACACCTTTAGCAGGAGTGTACCGTGTTACCGCTACCGGTACCGTGGTGCCGAGAGCCCGCGCACAGCCATTGCGCATGCGCAAATCGCCTTGACAGCGCCAGTTGGCGCCAGGTACCTGGCAGCTGCGCGCGCGCCAGCTGCATCGAGACCAATCAGAGCGTGCTCAGCGGTGGTGGGTTGGCTCCAAGTACTCCGGCAACGGTAACATGGTACACGGTATGCGAAAGGTGTGTAGCAGCGGTTGCCGCAGCAAGCGCATGATAATTGTGTTAAATACGGAGTATGACATAACAAGAGTACGGGGCTAACACGACGACCGTCGACAGAAAGGTTTTCGCTTTCAGCTTGACCACGAAAGAAGACTATATAGGAGTGGGAACTCCTCCGACTGCGGTGACCAGAAAAGGTAACAAGCCCGCGGCGCCACTATCCTGCTGGCGGCGCCTGGCGGCCTGGAAAGAAACTACTGAAATACAACGTCACGGCGTGCCCGCTGAAGCAAACACCTGTGTCGTCTGCTTGTCGTCTGCTTTGAGCGCGCGCCGGAGCCGCCTGCCCGGGCGCTGCATTTTTTTTCGCTGCTGCTTCCACGACGCGCCGCATGGCGCCGCCACTGCATGCAACCCCGTCGGCGCATACAATTGTAACTTTATCTGGTCGCCTGCGCTCGCTCGCGCTGACGGGAGTTTCACCTCCTATATAGTTTTGCTGCGTGACGTTGACTCTCGAAGTGTACAGTCCTGTGGGCGCCATCAAATGTTCTCCAGTGGTACGTATATGTGGGCTGTCCGAAGAAAACGTAATTTTTTTGAGCGCTGTTCACCAAGCACGGAATAATTGGTGCGTGCTAAAAGTCGGGCCCCCTGCGGGTCCTATGCAGGCAATGAAGACGAGCCTCTGTGGGCTCAATGTTGGTTCAGCAACAGGCGCCCACATGGGCTTCAAGGGGGCTTCCCACAAATATCCCGATCAGCCCCTTTTGGGAGCGATGCAGACCACCAAGCGAACCCCATGGTCGTATTCTTGACGGACGTGGACAGCCACCGATGTTGGCCCCTCCGATGCCTCGATAGGCCCGATGCTCGCTCTACAGAGGCCAGCCCAATTTGAACTTACCCTCATTTTCCCCAGAGGGGGCCAATGTGGCTAGTTTGGGGCCTGCTCGAGACGCCGTTCCTGCCATCGGATCCTCAGGCCCCTACGTCAAGCATTAATATTTCAATTTTTTTACATGCTAGACCGTTGCATGAATCTCATATACTTGGGCATGTTGGCCATGTGAACTGCCCGTGGCGACTTTATTTTGGGCATATTTCAAGCACCCCACGTGTGTATATATTATAATGTAATGGTTTGATAATACAAGTCAGCATCATTAGTGAGATTTACTTACAAATCCTGTGTGTGTCGTATGAATCATGCTGCTTGGTTTGTTTGAGGATTATTTATTCTGATAAGTAAATATTGGTTGTGTTGTATGTTCTGCTGCATATTTTTGGTGCATCATTGTGTTACAAACTGCATATACGTCCTCTTTTTCCCTAAACTGTGTTTTGGTTGAACTGGTATGCACAAATGAGATTTTTTTTAACACTGTTTTGCAAAATACATAGGTGATGAGGTCTCCGTCAGGCAAGCCAGCCTTCTGCCTCAGCTTCCTCTTTCCATGGAAAAAATGAAGAATTGAATTGAAAGAAGACGTGGATGATAGCATTTGAGAACATCGATGTGTGCAGCCTCGCTATGTCCAATGTGGGACCGAATGCGGCAGTGCATCGGCAGCCCAATTTAGGCTTGCCACTTTTTATCCTGCATACAGCCGTCATTTATGCTTCATAAGCCATCAAATTCCCGGACAAGACCAATGTAGGCAGCATGCGAGCACACGCCTTTTGCAGCCCCACCCCGGCTCATGTGAGACCCACAGGGGCTCTGTGTGGGCGGCCCCTATTCGGCTTGAGGAGGTTTTCTGTGAAGAGAGATCGACTTATTTGGCACCTGCCTTGAATTAACCAAAAGGGACCGATGTGGGCAGCAGGCGGGAATGCCCGTTTCCCAACCCCGCAAAGGCTGATGCTGGACCCTCAGCAGTTTAGTGTAGGCAGCCCCAATTCTGCTGAGGTTTTTGTAACATGGAAGCTAGCTTCTCTTTATGTGGGCTGGATGCAGGAGAGTAGCCTGAGTTCGGCCTAGCAACACCGGTGTGGGGCCCATGTAGAATCAACAGGAGCAAGCCCAATTTGTGCTTGCCCTTTTATTCCCTATCTGGGGCCGGCGTAGGTAATAAAGGGATTGCCGCAGCACCACTAGCCCAAATGGGACCAACGGGGGCCCCACAGCGTGTGCTGCTTGGAGAGTATCAACTAGGGCGATAAAAAAATTAATTTAACTTGGTTGCAAGTCAAGATATTATTCTGAGAACCTTAAATAGTATTTAAGCTCTTAATGTAAATATTTGACATGTTCTTATTTGTGAGCGCAACAGTTAAGACGTCAAGCATTTTTCTTTTAAAATTGGGTGCTCAAAACACTAAGTATATTTCTTTCGTTAGTTCTTGCGACAATATTACTCATGTCAATTCGTTTCCAGCGCCCAGTTTATAGAAAACCAGGCGATGCCTTCAAGACGTTTTCCTGTTGGCTACAATGATTATCTAGACAATACGAAGTGCTGACTTCACGTTATCGGCGTACAGATTGACATATGGTGAATTACAAACGCAGGCCCGGAGCGGTCTGCACGCTCTGTGACAGAGCGCCTGAATCCGGCGCAGAGCGCGCGACCTGAAATTGTGATTGGAGTAGACTTGCTCTGGCCAGAGCATGCCGGGCGCCGCTATCGTCGCTGAATAAGAACGTCACGCAAACTTTCGGTCGGATCCGCCGATTTCGGCGGAGCAGTCCCGACTGCTCCACGGAGCAATCTCGGCTCGGCAACCGCTCCCTGTCTACGATTGGAAGACTCGATCCGTGCCTCAGATCTGCGTTTGGAATACAGTTGCTCCTAAAAGAGCAGGTAACGTTGCTCCAGAAGTGCTCCAACTCTGCGATTGGAAGTCACCAATAGTTTTGTTGCGAAAAGAGCAATTTAACGTAAATATTTTGCATGCCCTTTCTTTTCCAAAATTAACTAATTAGGGAAAAAAAGTCAGGAACAGCGGGTTACTTCAATACGTATTATTAAAGAAACTTTTCGCTCGACGCGAAAACGGCGACGCTTCAAGTTTCTGCAGGGTTTTGTGATTCAAATATATTTCACTGCGTCTGCAGAATCATAACAAAAATTGTGTTATTTAGATTGATTCAGTGTTCTGCCGCGTTGCAGACGTACGTTTTGGGATAATAATAAATGACACGAGCGAGCAAAAGATATACAAACCATTTTTATTAACGTTGTACGAATTCCATCATTATATATCAAAATCGCATTGAATTCATTCTGCTTGCATCGGATAAAAGGCAGGCCTTCTGCAATGCACACATTTTGAAAGGTTTTCTGCCTCGTCAAAAACTGTGTCCGCTGCCATATACACATACGCGTACAGTTACATTGCATTGTACTCCTGTGCTGGTAATGAAGAAGCACCACTCATCACATAACCTCAAGAGGCAATGATCTTCGCCGGTTACGATGGCAAAGGCAAGGACAGCCAGGAGAAGAACAAAAGCAGTGGAGTCCATCGCGTCAACACTGGCGCCGTGGTTCGATTGCTGCGTGCAGAGTACGTAGGAAGACAAAGATCACAATGAAGTGGCTATAATTCATTCACACGGTCTACGGCGCGAACCGCGCAAAACAATTTGCAAAAATGCGTGAGCCCAGGTTCCAGCACAGTGATAGTCGGCAGTCATGCCTTACTAACCTCACAGTATTCCAAGGCGCTCACATTGGAGGGTAGCTGTCTCAGCTTTCCTAGATTGCCCTTGTCTGCGCAGCAGGTCAGAAGCTTGTGTTTGACAATCAAAAGCAGATTGAATTATGTTGATGCCACGTACCTATTGGCAAAGAAATCTCATTCGTGAGAGCAGTATTATATTTAAAGGCCCTTCCTGGCAGCCAAATTGCTACGAAAGACAGGGCGCTGACCAGCATCGGAACTTTTGGTCACAGTTTTCGTTATTCTGCAATTCTTCTAAGGTTTTCTGGTCAATAAACCTCGAGATGCGACGCCTTAGTGACGACAACAGTGAAGTCGAGACCGGTCAATAAGTTTGAACAAAAGTACAAACCCCACATTTAACCAGAAACCTTGCAGTGTGTAATATACAAGGCTGCATTTTTCTGATTGTCGTTATATCTGGAATAAAGCGCAGTTGTAGAATCCCCTCTATATTACAATGGTAACCATACAGTTATCACACAGAAACACTGCCAGTGCCCGAGGCGAAATTCGTCGATTGGTCGAAAGGTGTCTATTGACCTTTTGACGTCAGAGCAACATGCCCTTATGGTCAACGCTGGCCGAGAAAAATCAAGAAACCCTTCGACATCATCACATCGTGCCCGCCGTGGCAAGTGGAAATCTGGCTACTCGAATGTGAGCAAGATGGTCACTGTGGCAAGTAGAAATTCAATTATTGCTTGGTCGAGTGAGGTTACCTGACTTTGTAATAGTGGAGTAATTACTCCTCGGCGTCCATCCAAACGCAGCAAAAGGAAGCTTTAAAACTTCGAGTAATACACCTGTCACACGGGACTTCTTCATGGCTTTTGCCGTAAAGTTGTCTTATTGTACTAAAGGAGGAAAACCGAAAATGAGCAGCGGCGCTGCTACACGGCAAATCCAAAGGAGCTAGAACGCAGCCACCGTGAATGCCAAAAGTCACCGCTGTGTGTGAAGCGGCGCTAGTAACATTATGAAATTAAAGCAGACGGTAGCACTTCATCTAAGAGGATAAGAGTGCTTTCGTGCATGTTTGAAAAAAGTAACTATCACGATAATAAACGAGTCTTCTGACGGTGAGAAACGGAGATTTTGGAACAAAAGTTTCTTTTGTTTTTTCATCCTTCCCGGTCTGACCACGCTAGGCGCACTTTTACGTTCGGCTCTTCGTTGTGTGTGAGAAGCGTGCTTTGTTTCTTATGTCCTTGTGCGTATTTCAAAGAAATTAGGTTGTGCGTGCTTAGCGTGCTGCCGTAATCATGAGCGACGAACCGCAAGACGCAAGAACGAAGTGTGAAATTGCCATGAAGAGCAAACGAAGAAAAAACAGCAAAGCGAGAAGCGCAAGCACGTGTGTGTCGATGCGGCTGCTGAAAAGCGTTCAAGTCCTTTCTCAGCAGTGTAGATGTCTTAAGTCATAGCCTCCTCAACGATTAAGTGCACTGTAACGCAAAATTAACCATTAAATAAGATAAATGAGATACTTTTTACGTTTAGAAAAATAAAAATTGCGTCAATATTGTATTCTTTGAGCTCGCTAGCTGACGCTGCCGTCTGGATTGCTCCTTTAAGCAACTTTAAGGCCGCTGACGGCCGCCTTTGCGGCTACGGACCTTTTTCGCAAAGGCCTCAACGCTTTGCCGTGTAGATGCGCGTCACGCGCCTTTGGGGCAAAGGACCTTAACTCCTAAGGCCTTAGAAGTGCCCGTTTGACAGTGGTATAAATCTTCAAAGTTAATGTGAAATTCAGGACCATGCTTCACCACAGGAGACGCTCTACCATCTGTGCTAACCGGGACGGCTAGCGTATGGTGAAGTGAGATCGAATTGATCGATAACTCGAAGTGGGAAAAGTGTTGCCTAAAAGTTCAGCGACTGCTGACCCTAAAGAAGCGGGTTCGATCCCGGCCGCGGCGGTCGATTGTCGATGGAGGCGAAATTCTGGAGGCCCGTGTACTGTGCGATGTCAGTGCACGTTAAAGAACCCTATGTGGTCTATGTGGTCGGAATTTTCGGAGCCCTTCATTACGGCGAGCCTCATAGCCTGAGTCGCTTTCGGATGTTAAACCAGCATAAACTATAAACTAAAGGTTCAGAGAATGTGCCAAGTTGGAGTAAATCTCGAATAAGAGTTTTTACTAATTGGCATCCACCCTAGCGCAGCCATACGTCTACATGTACAATGGAAAGCTATACAGCTTCCACACCGTCATCCCGGTTAGCTCAGTTGGTAGAGTGGCTGCTTCATTGAAGCGTTGGACCCGGTTTTGTACTCCGGATAGGGACGAATTCTTCTTTAAAAAACTGCCCTGCTTCCTATTGCAGCTGTATGGCTTCGATTGGGTTGATGACAACGATTAATTACCCCCTTATTAAAGATTTACTCTATCTTTCGGAGTCTTTTAATCATTTGACCATCATGTGACGGTGTCGGCATCACACCATGTCCAGTGGGTAGTGAAGAGCCTAGTTTCTAGACAGTAACCTAGATAGAGAACTGGAGTGAACAATCCCCCCCCCCCCCTTAATATGCGTTGTCTGCAAACATCGGTTCCTTCAGATCATGTAAGATACCTGGTACTACAGCTCGCAGTCCGGCCATGACTGTTGATGGGCCGAAAAGTGCAAAGTAGCTGACTAAAAAACGCACAGACGAATTTGCAAGAGAAGGTGCGAGAGATGTGAACTCTAATGCGATCGCATTGCACTTTTAAAGTTACTGTAGCGGCCCCACAGTTTTTCTCACGGCATTTCTCCCCTTTAGTTTGCCTAACACTTAACGTTTTATTATGGCTGCTTACACAGTTGCTGCCAAAGCTCTTTGCGCCGTCTCCAAACCTGAGCGTTCTTACGAAGGGCAGAAGGGTTGACTCGGAGAAAGTATCTGAAAGAGCAAATGTACTTAATGCTTACTGGCACTCTGCCAACAAGTCTCAGACATACTTCACCGCTTTCTCTCCATCCCAGCATATAAGAGCTCCCTTTCTTAGCAAAGACAATTGTATGCGAAACTTATGTAGGGGCATGTTAAGGAGGAGAAAACCTCTTCTTTGCGCAAGGTGTGTACCCCCGGACATTTTTATTTTTTGATTTTTCAGGTGATGAGTGAAAAAATGTTTGCCCTCCCTCAAGTTTAGTTGATCCAATTCGAGAACTTCGAGAACATTTAGAACTTCTCTACGAAGTCGTTTCCTAAGAAGCGACTGCATCTTAGCCCCGCCACACACGCCTGTATATTGAGCGTGTCGTGCGCGCGAAGGATTTTGATGCGCTCTAACCTATGGTAGTATATGCCTTGTACAGCTTGCTTTCGTTATGTGGTCGTATTTCTAAGTTCAAGCATTTGTTTCAGCATTAATTAACATGGGAGTGAGGGTAGTGCCGCAAAGCATTTGCTGCTTGTTTTTCTTTATTCGTTTATTATCCATGCTGGCGCGTTTTATATACATTTTCCCAAAAGCGCGACCAGGTTTTTCTTACCCAATTTCGAGCCTGCAAAGCATTTAATGCGCTCTTCGAAGCTGTTGTTGGTTCTCCAGCACATGGCCACGAGGGATCGCATTCATCGTTACATTGTCCGTCATTGTCATTTTCAACACACACTTCTGTGTAGTCCAATTGCTGCGATCACCCTTGCTGCTTGTGGGGACGTGACCACCAGAGACACAGTTCTTTTCGATTCTCCGAAAGCCTTCGTTTGTGTAACCGTCGTCTGTACCCTTAGCTTTCGTCGCAGCGATATAAGAATTGTCACAACATATTATTAAAGATTATCTGCAGTTTTATATTGGTTTCCTCATCTGCATTACTTTTTAAGGCTGCTCTAATGACACACAAAGAAACCAAATAGGTCAAATATTCTCAGGAACACACAACATACCTCACAGGTCTTCATTGGTAGGTACTCTTTGTTTTTACGGCACGTGTGGCGCTAGCTTTCCATGCAGAACGGAATTCTTCAACATTCCTCCAGACCAGGCCGCTTTTCCACCTTAGGACGCGCTAGAGTCCCCTTCAGCAACTCGATAGGCTGATCTTAAAACAGTACCCAAATTAAGACTGAACAGCACTTGCCTACAGTGCACCTGATTTAACGCAATTGAGAACAAAAATCCAACTCCAATGTACTCCGCTTAATACGACGAGCACTCTCTAGACTCACTAGACTATTTGCCGCGAAATACTCTAGAGCCCTCTGCCAAGTCAAAAACATTTATTGTCTAATTTCTTAACTTGAAATAGAAGTAAAGAGAAGGATGTGACCGATGAGGTCCTATAATATCACTCGAACAGTTACTAAAACGGCTAATAGGAATGCAATTATTTTCTTATAATTTGAACAGTGGAATATGTGTTCTCATAACCCCTTCCGCTCTGTTTTCACTTTACGTGAGCTGCTACAGTGGTAAGGAACGTTCATGATCAATAACCATGCAAAATGAATATAAAGAATCATCAACAGGAGCCTGAGTATGCCCGTTGCAAAACAAAAGCTTCTCCAATATCTCTACAATTAGACCCTGTCCTGTGCCCGTCGGACGCTGGGTCCGTGCTTCCATAGACCTCCATTGGATCACCGACGCAAGCGTCCTGCTTTCGTTGCCAGCTTGGAGGTGGCTGCCGATGGACTGAGGCGCCGTGCTGCCTAAAGGCACTCTTCGACAGCCTGGTTAAAGATTCCGGCGTTTTGGGACGCCGTCTACGGTTTCTGGCTACGGTTCTCCTACTGCTGCCAAGTTCTTCGGGCTGTTGACGGTAGACCTCCAGCGTCTCCCTGTGTCCTCTCCGCTCCTAATATCCCCTGGCTCTCTTTCGCCGCTTCCCTCAAAGCAACGCCAGCGACGCGTCGCACCACATCCACCCGTGTCCGTCCTGTCTGCAAGACATTTCCGCTTAACCTGCCATGGGACGCTCAGTACCTGGTGAGCTCTTTCCTTTATTCTGTTGTGTTGTGTGCGTGTTGAGTGTGTGTTTTTCTTGTTTTCGTTTCCGTTTAATATTGGCCTCTTTCCTTCTTTCCTTTATGTTATAAACACGGCTTAGTTTCGTTTTCTCTGTTCTCTTGTTGTTTCGTTTGAACCTGCACACGATAGCGTTCCCCTTAGAAAAGTCGGGGACGCGTTACCAATTAGCGACACGGACTCGTGGTTTTCAAATCACGTCTTGGCTGCACCTTTGAGGGCACAATAGGTATTCCGTAGCTTGCGGTCCTCGTCCCACAGGTTAAACGCAGCGACCCGGCCTTAGATGGCCAGCCAGTCCTCCACGTCTTTAAGCTTGTCGCCATGGAACGACGCGGGAGCGTGAGGCGCATTAAGAAGCGGCGGTGGGGAACTGAGGGAATTCGGGATGGCCTGGCTTGCTGCACTGGACGTCAATGTGCGGGCTGGTGTCGTCTAAGGTCGGAACTCAGAATCCAAGCGTCGCAAGCGGCGGCTTGCCTTGTGGACAGCTTTCATGTTCAAAGGGCATACCTGCGCATCGGAGGCTCACGGTAGCTCTTTGTACATCAGGAAAAACCCAGCACCTCTTTCAAAATGTCACCGAGAGCCGGTAGAGCATTAGCAGGAAGGTCGGAAGGGCACACATCAGTCCTAGAACAGCAGGTAAACAGCCAACCCACACTCTAGCAGGCGAAGACGGAAAAGACCAGCGGGTGCTATCGCACAGCACGCCGGTGCCAGTAAAGGGCAAACAGTGCGGCAAAATATATGAATTAAGTATATTCTGCTCGCTTCTTTATCATCTGATGGATAGTTCAAATGTGGTTTATTTCTGAGAAGCCTTTACGAGAGCCTGCCTGGGCATTTGGTTGAATGAAGTCTAAGGTTGTTCTGGTTCTAATAACAATTTCGTTAGTAAACATCTTGTTGCAATGGAGAGTAATATGATCGATCTGTAATTTTTAAGGCTTCTGACGTCCCCATTTTGATGAATTAAGATGATGTCTGCTTTCATTCAAGATTACGATACGCTGAGGTCATACGGCATTGCGTATACAGGGTGGCTAGTTTTTCTAGCAATATCACCCCACCACCATTGAAGAGATCTGCTGTTGCTTGATCCTCATCAGCTGCCTCCCGGCCTTGAATTGAACTTAACCTTTTCTTTATTTACCCTTTTCTTGCTGGCGGGATGTCTGATTGCTCTACACTACATCTTCTCTCTTTAACATACATCGTGATTTCACTGGTTACTGCAGAGATTTGCGCAAAATTCCTTGGCTACAATAAATGTTTTATCTATATTGTTAATGACTGCCTTGCTTGTATTTATTGCTGTCATTTCAATTTACTTATGCCTAATCTCCTATTTACCGCATTTATTTTTAGGCTAACCCCATTCTAAGAGCATGCTTAATTCTCATCTTACTACACTTTATTATGTCGGTTACCTTCAGCTTAATGGCTTTGGCGTTTCTTAATCAGACCTTTCGTCTCCTGGTCGAGCTTGCCGGTATCCTGTCTAGCCATTCTACCGCCTACTTCTACTGCGCACTCTGTATTACTAGCTGTGAGATAACCATCAATTGCTGATACAAGAATGCCGACTACATCCGTTAAAGTCGAATATCTGTTCTGCAGCGAGATCCTGAATGCTCTACTTTCAATTTTACCGCTAACTGTTTGGTGGGCTTTTGGCTCAGTAGTTTAGCCAGATCCCTTTCCGCGTCTCGGCTAATTCCAGACCTTGCGATACCATGCTTATTGGTTTAACCATGTGGGAGGTTGTGGCCAAGTACTACACCAGGTCGGCGAAGTCATGCTCTGTTAAAGGATTGCGTAATTGGCTCTAGTCACGAAGATCAGGCCGCGCCCCAGGCGTCGTTACGAAATTTCATCGACAGCGGAATTGTTTTTTTTTTAATCCGGTGCAGAGCTGTGGGGCACCAGGATTCGAACAACGCTCCAGCTGCATGCGAGGGGAAGCTCTACCTTTACGCCGTCACTGCATGGACCTGATGTTAATATTTGTGCAATAATGCTGAAGAGGAAGGCCATGAGAACCAATGATAGCTTGAGCATACTATTCATATGAAGATAAGAAACCAAACTCCGCAGTACAAGTAAGCCGGTAGCCCAAAAATAATCACATTGATGCTCGAAAGAGTATACCCAGCGCTAGCAATAACAGACAACGAAAGGAAACAATAAACGATTCACTCATCTGCTACACAGCAGGTGCTTTGCATTATTTATTTCTTTGTCTTGGCTTTCTTGCCGAATAGGTGTCTATTAGAACATTACTGTGAGTCAACAAAGCCAATTTCCAATCATCAGTTCCGGAAATCGCCGCATATTCTGGTAACAGGGAGAAGTGAAATGCACAATGGCTAGATAGATTTCTGTGTATGAAATTACGATTCACGCCTTTTCAAAAACAAATGTTGCTCATCTAATATCATTAGGTACGCATGATTTAGAGGAAACCTTTCTTAGAAATACTTTGGAATTTGCCTTTATTATCAGTTTTGTAAAATCGACGCAGTTCTCAGGGTCTCGCATTCCCGATAATGCTATTCTTATAATTTCGCGGACGTTATTAAAGTTTAAATTACTTTTTAGATGTGTTTAAAATAATGATATAACGCAGAAACAATGGTTTGGTTCTAAAACGTTCTCCAGGAGTGATTCACATGTAACACGCTTCTCGTTAACAACCCTGCCTTCCTTCTTACTTTTTATAAATTCATTGAACTATGAAGGTTGTTATATAAATGCTTATAGAAATGCATTACGTTTTTAGGCCTTCCTTGCGTCTTTGCAAAACTTTTCATGACAGTTTTTTTACATGATTCCAATATCAATCGCACGACTTTGCACTTAGTACATATCTGTTGTTACACAGTCGGTGCGGGGTCGTTACGATTTGCGTAGCAGTTAGAAAATATGAGTATGAAATGATGAAAATCGTTATATGAAATATTTTAGTGGCTTTTTGTAAAGTTTTCTACACAATTTGATTTTTAGAGGAAAAAACACTATGCCAGGAACGCTACAAAGTGCACATTAGGTGCTTATTGTGTATCGGGTATGCTGGGATGAGCAGCCGAATTCGGATGTAGGCTGTTATGTGTGGGGCTTCTGTCCCGAAGTAGGCCACCGGTGTTGGGGGATTGCGCTTCGATCCCACCGCTGCCAACGGTTGTTAGGTGCGGGCCCCTGGTTCGCCTCTGAAGTCTCTCGCCAAGGTCGGTGTCCCCGGGTTCCGGATCGGGAGACTGCTCTTGGGGGGTGACGAAGAGAGGAGAGGGTCTTCGAGGTGGAGAAGAGACTGAAAGGGTTTATTTACATTTTTACAAAGTTCGAAAGAGTGAATCGGGAGCTCGCGATCACACGCCAGATCGCTGCTTAAATAGGGTCCCCTGTCCCCAGGTCCTTAGTTGGGGAATTTAGTTCATTAAAAATGCGTCCAATCACTGTGACGTCGATCACGTGTCCAGTCTTTAGGGTCCGCCTTCCAGGACGGCCCCAACAACACACTCTTGCCACTTCTGGCAAGTTATGGTCCGCGCTCTTCAGGCAGCTGTGATGAATAGCCCGAAGGGGGTCCCATGGCAGCGTCGAAGGTCAGCCACCTGCACTTCACAGCGGTAGCGTGGGAACTAAAGGTTGCCACTGCAGTTTGCAGAAGGTTCCACGTATAAGGAAAAGCACAGTCTAAGACGAAGTTGTTTTCGAAGCACGAGGATTCCGGCGACGTTGGCTTGGTCAAACACGGCCGCATTTGCCACGGCTCATTTGCAGTCCCGCGGCTCGCCGGCTCCCCCGCCATCCCCTCCGGGAGAAAGATGTCCCGGGTGGGTCGGGCGTTGAGAACAAAAGACAGGTTCACCAAAGCCGTTCTCAGACAGCGGACGGCCGTTTCACCCCGTAAACAGCATGGGGGGGGGGGAGGAGGTCTCTTGTAGACGCCACCACCTGCACTCGTGGCGCTGCAACCACGTCGACGGCCCTTTGAAGCCTCTGTCGATTGATGCTTCTCAGTGGCTTGAATATTCTTGACATGTTGGCGTCTCCAAACGTAACAGCTCCTCCGCGGCCAGGACAATCTCGATCGGCCAGTGGTCACAATCACTGGTCGAGGAGAGATGACTTGAGTTGTAGCGTGGGAGGCCCTTCTTCATCTAGTCTGCAAGCACAGAGCAGAGTCCTAAACCTCGGACAACGGAGGCATTAGTCAAAACCAGCCACTCAACATGGCGCCACTCCCCAGGCAGTGCTCGAAATTCACCCGAGAGCCGCCAGGCTGTTATGCAATACTACTGCATTGTCAATATAAAGGTAAGCACAAAATTTTGTAGCTGACAGCAATAATCTCGGCTACTAAGAACAGCTTCATGTCTGCCAAATTCGCTGCCAAGGCCCGATTCGCCGTACACGACTTGAAGAGGGGTGGCGAATTTGGAAGCAAAACTAGGATAAACAAACTGACACCTCAATTTTGCCCGAATTTAGGGTCAAGAGAGCGTCCGCGTCTCATCTAATGTCGCCAAAGACAGACTGCCAAGTTGTACAATACGCGGTGGGGTGTCAAAGCCTACAAATTTGATTAGAAACTCTATTCCTTATCAATGAAAGCTTTGATCGCCTTAAACAACCAGAATATCGATAGATTGTTTAAAATTTGACCCACGCTCAAATTAATCCACTGGCTTTTTTTCAAAGAAGCTTGACGCTCGAGTCTAATAATCAACTGTTCGAGTTGAACTCGTAAAGATGGGAATGCGCATCGCAATCCTTACTCCTTCCCGTACTGGCGAGAGACTTCTCTTACACTCAATGAGTGAGTCATGTGCCTCGTCACCATCACTTGTACAGAAAGCTGCTACAGCGGTTCTCCGCAGAAGTCTGTAGCCTTACTTCGTTCGCTTAATTTTTAAATACCAAAATCGGCTAGCTAAACTAGCGCCGCTAAACACAGGTACTCAAATGGGCACAAATATACGTACTTTCATTGCCTCTGCAATGCGTCAGCTACACTGTCGCGAATGAGACAAACGTTTGGTATCTAACTATGGCAAACTTGTCTTCCGATATCTGCTAAATATACAAAGCGAAACTTGTGCTCTAAATTCAAACCCAAATAATTTTTCTTGCTCGAAACGGTTCTACAAAAGCAAACAGCTCATCACAAACTCGGAAATTGTCTTCGCTGAACTCCTGTGAGTGCCTTTATCACTTGGTAGCATCTCAAATTGACACACGTACTTTATAACCCAATGGCACAATTACCTTTATTTAAGTGTTAAAATACAGTAACACCTGATCAAATCCAAAATTTTTAACCGAGAACAAAGTAGCATTTCCTTCCTCGATTTTACACTCACACAACCGAAAGA
This sequence comes from Amblyomma americanum, assembly GCA_030143305.2. Lineage (NCBI taxonomy): Eukaryota > Metazoa > Arthropoda > Arachnida > Ixodida > Ixodidae > Amblyomma > Amblyomma americanum. The sequence goes on from JARKHS020004253.1 coordinate 22,201, forward strand.
GAAATAATAATAAAAAACAGCTACTTCGAATGGCTATGCGGAGTGAAACATGGTTCACCACACCCGCGTCGAAAGGATTAGTCTTTCAGCCGCGCCCGCCGGAGTCGCGCTCTGACTGATTGTACGACTGTCAACTCGTGACAAAGGGCAACTGAAAAAAGACATCCCTGATTGCTACTTTCATCTCCACCGCCCCTCGACGCGCTCAAAAGGCCCTGGTAGCCCGTGCAGTGCCGATAACTGATTCCGGTCGACGGACAGCGAACGGAGCGAGAAGCTGCTCTCTGTTCTCGCCCCAAGCAAGCCCGGCTACCCTTTCGCCCTACGCGCTTCCTCGAATACAATGCGCAAAGTGCAGGACGCATCCTTCTCCAGAGCACGCGCTGAACATGCCTGCGAGCGTGGTCTCGGTGGCTCGACCCCTGCGCTCGCATGCGCCGGGTGTCCCGCAAACTAGCGCCCTCTGATCTTTCCTGCAGCTTTGCCTTTTTCTTTACCGCCTTTCTGTCAGGTCGGGGTTGTCTGCGTCTTAACCCTGGCCGATGCCCTTTCAAGAACCTCGCTCCTGTTCTGCTTGGTAAACGCCTTCTTCTCTTTCTGTTACTGCGGTCACCTTTAGAAGCACCTGCGCGTGCCGCCTGACCAGTATCTTTAGCTGCAAAATTACAAGGTCCCATGCGGGAAGTCCTTTCTTCCCCTTCTGCCGCACTTTTATCTGTGCTAACGTTAGCACCTGTCTGCGCCCCTGCATTTAGGGCTTGGCATTTCAACCGTTTTTTCTTGGTCGGTGCCCTCTTCCTGTTTTTACGCTTAGACACTTCTGTTTGCGTCTCCTGATCACAACTAGTTTGATCTAGTTTTTCAGAGGTAGCTTGGAGACATTCATCCAATTGCAAACTGGCCGCTTTGACTTCGCAGGTCAGTGTCAGCTCCACACTGCTGACACACGGACCTTCCGCTGCCCCCGAGTTGGGCAGTTCGCTTTCCTGAAGGCAGTCCTCCACCGTACGCTTATCGGCCTGAGCGCTTACCCCTGAAATGCCCTGCTCGTCTGCAATGGAGCTTTCGTCCTCTGTCTCAGCGTGGCTTTCGATACTGCGTTTCGACACACTAACAGCTCCACAATCTTCATGCAGGTTATGCGCTGTTTCACAATACTGTTTTACGTTGTCACGTCTGTCTAACTGGAATGATCCGGCCTGACTCGCTCTCTCTGAAGTCTTGCCTCTCGAGATCTCATCTTCCAGTTTCGTTAGCTCATACGTGTGCGCTGTTTCACAATACTGTTTTACGTCGTCACGTCTGTCCAACTGGAACGATCCGGCCTGACTCGCTCTCTCTGGAGCCTTGGCTCTCGAGATCTCATCTTCCAGTTTCTTTATCTCATGCGCAAGCTGCAACCTTCCGAGCTCCCGTTCCTTTTTCTCGGTCGCTAGCCTTTGTTCCTCTATGTTTCTCCGCTCATCTTCCTTTTTCTTTCGCTCTGCTTTGAGGAGTTCCCACGTATCGCTAATTATTCTTTCCTGAGCGGTTTCCAAGAGCAATTTGCAAATGTCCGTCTTTTTGATCTTACCCCTACATCTACACCAAACTCTTCACACAATGACAGCAAATCTGACCTTAGCAACTTCATTAGGTCCATGTTTGCTGCTCTGAGCCTTGACTTTGCTGAACAACTGTTGACGACGTGAGCTACACGCACTCAGACTCACTGATCAACTTCCCTCGATTCCCAGCAGTTCAATGTATTAACCCAAACAATTGAAGCCTGGCGAATCTCAAGCAAAGTTCAAGCACTCACCCACAGAAGCAACACCACGCCGCATGGTCGATCCAACCGCTGCCAACCAGTTGTTATGTGTGGGGCTTCTGTCCCGAAGCAGGCCACCGGTGTTGGGGGATTGCGCTTCGATCCCACCGCTGCCACCAGTTGTTAGGTGTGGAACTCCAACCCCATCAGCAGGCCACCGGTGTTGGGGGATTACGCTTCGATCCCACCGCTGCTACCAGTTGTTAGGTGCGGGCCCCTGGTTCGCCTGTGCCGTCTCTCGCCAAGGTCGGTGTCCCCGGGTTCCGGATCGGGAGACTGCTCTTGTGGGGTGACGAAGAGAGGAGAGGGCCTTCGAGGTGGAGAAGAGACTGAAAGGGTTTATTTACATTTTTACAAAGTTCGAAAGAGTGAATCGGGAGCTCGCTATCACACGCCAGATCGCTGCTTAAATAGGGTCCCCTGTCCCCAGGTCCTTAGTTGGGGAATTTAGTTCATTAAAAATGCGTCCAATCACTGTGACGTCGATCATGTGTCCAGTCTTTAGGGTCCGCCTACCAGGACGGCCCCAACAACACACTCTTGCCACTTCTGGCAAGTTATGGTCCGCGCTCTTCAGGCAGCTGTGATGAATAGCCCGAAGGGGGTCCCATGGCAGCGTCGAAGGTCAGTCACCTGCACTTCACAGCGGTAGCGTGGGAACTAAAGGTTGCCACTGCAGTTTGCAGAAGGTTCCACGTATAAGGAAAAGCACAGTCTAAGACGAAGTTGTTTTCGAAGCACGAGGATTCCGGCGACGTTGGCTTGGTCAAACACGGCCGCATTTGCCACGGCTCATTTGCAGTCCCGCGGCTCGCCGGCTCCCCCGCCATCCCCTCCGGGAGAAAGATGTCCCGGGTGGGTCGGGCGTTGAGAACAAAAGACAGGTTCACCAAAGCAGTTCTCAGACAGAGGACGGCCGTTTCACCCCGTAAACAGCAGGGGGGGTTGAAGGTCTCTTGTAGACGCCACCACCTGCACTCGTGGCGCTGCAACCACGTCGACGGCCCTTTGAAGCCTCTGTCGATTGATGCTCCTCAGTGGCTTGAATATTCTTGACATGTTGGCGTCTCCAAACGTAACAAAGCGCAAAGAAAACCTGCCAGCCCGCTATTCATCACAGTGCGCAATAAAGATTCCAAGGCACGTCAAACTAATCTGCCGTAAATCGCTGCCCCCCAATACCTTCACTCTTGGATGTAGTGCCCTTAAGTACCTTTACGCAGCAAAAAATGGGGAAAAGTTAAAAAAAGCAGACTTGCAGCCGTTTCGGTTAGTAGTTATGAAAAGCTCGCACAGGGAAGTCGGTATTTCATGGCGCTATGGCCACAGAAAAACGAACAGCTATAGAATCACCATTTAGAATAATATATGAGCTTAAATGCTACTGTTGTGCTAACCTCCGAACAAACAGCTAGGCATCATTCGTGTTTTCCTGGTCTTAATACAAAGCAAGGAAGAGTCAACATCAGTTCTCATACTGATATAAATGTAAAAAGGTTGCATTTTCTGGATACTCAAAGCTTACGCAATAACTTTGCCTGTGAGTAGGCCTGAAGAAAAAAATACTGAAAAGCGCCAGCAAGAGACAGGCCCTTTAAGAAACGTGGTTTCATCGCTGTCATATCTATATGTACACACCTGCTCCTCGCGCTCTGGGCGGTTCAATAGCAGATTTCAGATAATATCTCCAAAGCGGTTTGAATGAAAATGGAAAGACGATTCAGCATTTTTTGAAGTTCCTTGCACGTGGCTGTATATTTTATTTTGTCATTTCCTGCTGAATTTTAACAGAATCCTGCACGCCTGAGCTTTAAAGACGGGCCAAAGCTTGTTCTTGATTAGAACGCGCCTTTTATTGGGCAAAAGTTTTTCTTCCATTACCCACAGCTGGTCCTTTCACGGATGAAATAAAAAAAACGCGCCTTTTATCGGGCAAAGACTTTTCCTTGAATATCCACAGCTGGTCCCTTCACTTCCACCCTTTAAGGAGGACATAACATCGGGCACTTGTACTCTTTCGCTGTTAGCGATCTGCAAAACCAACCTTGGCGCACTCTTATATATAGTTTTCACACGGCACATCACTCTCGATGAGGACGTGAAATTATAATCATAATATACAGCAGTGCAGCAATGGTCAAAATAATTTCTGATAAATATGCAACAATTGCAACCTGTCACATCTCAAGTTCCGGAGCCGCGAAGAGTTTCCTTCGACATTTAATACTAACAGACACCAAAGCACAAATGCATGCCTGCGGACAATAATAGTACGCATATCGAAAACATGGCTCTATGGAAGCGGTTACGTTTGGGAGAAAAAAAAACACTGTAATCTAAACGCTCACCATCCTTCTCGGTCGCTCATTGTAGTGCAAGGGATATGGTTACTCGTAAAGGTGTAAAGCTAGACAAAAAATTGTTTTAAGATACCGCTGCTCTGTCGAAGGTAAACTAAGAAGAATTGCATCAAGTTTAATGGGATGCAAGGTTTGTGTCTGAAAACCAATTGCGGCTTCTATTTTTGCACTGCGAAATTCCGAGCTATCAATCAGAAATGTTAGTAAAGCTTGAGCTCTAATGATTATATACTCATACACGTAAAATCTGCTGCCTTTACGTCCTTACTTAGTGATGATGCAAATGCTGAAAGCGCTTGAATACCCCCAGAAAACTGTTGACTAGCATTAACGCTTAAAAACACGTGAAAGAAATCACGATTTGGTAAGTACTTTCTTTTTCTTAAAATTGGGACAATTTTTTTCTGTACGGTAACTTTTGCTGGGTAGTGTTGAGATCCAGCAAGCAGCATCTCTCCGCTGCCGCCAGTTTTCAAGCTCCTTCACTTTTCGAGCATGTTCTCTCGCTTTTTCCTCTGCCTCACGGACCTCCCGTCTCTCTTGAGCCAACCGAAGCTCTTTTTTTTCTTTCTGCTCGAACGACACCCGTCTTTCTTGAGCCAACCGAAGCTCTTAGTTTTTTTCTTGCGTCCAACAATCGTTTCCAAAGCTTCGTCGACCTCCTCAGTAGTCACCTCCTCCTGCCGCATAACCTCGAGAATTTCTTTTTTTCTTTTCGCAGAACGTAGCGAATTCCCCAGCTCCTGGCAAATTTCGAGCAGCTTCTTCACTTTTAACTTCTCCATCGTGAGTCCCACCATGCGTTAGCAAGCCCACTAAAACAGAAGCCCTAGCTTGAAGTGGACAAAACAGTTTCCCTAAATCATTTTCCCAGACAACAGGAATCCGCACCTAGCATCTTCCTGTGCAAGTACGGTCTGGCGAAATGAACGGAAAACATTGGGCACTCACCCTGCCAAGGTATAGCCGACGCCTGTCAGTCCCGTAGCTGCCGAGGTTCGTTGGAGCCGGTAACTTCCCGTGGACGTCCCACAACTGAATGGCAGCTGCGGGACTGACAGGCGTCGGCTATACGTTGGCAGGGTGAGTGCCCAATGTTTTCCGTTCATTTCGCTAGGCCGTAATAGCACAGGAAGATGCTAGGTGCGGATTCCTGTTGTCTCGGAAATTGATTTAGGGAAACTGTTTTGTCCACTTCAAGCTAGGGCTTTTGTTTTAGTGGGCTTGCTAACGCATGGTGGAACTCACGATGAAGAAGTTAAATGTGCAGGAGATGCTCGAAATTTGC
>JARKHS020004254.1:0-65593 GCA_030143305.2 Amblyomma americanum
CTCGATGCGTTGAGCAAACTGGCCGATGTCGGGCGTCAGCTGGTTATCATCAGTGCAGCATGGAAGCATGCCCTGAACGTCAAGTTCGTATGCCAGACAAAATGGTGTAAATTGGGTCGCCTCTTTGATGGCCGTGTTGTATATAGCATATGTGACACAAGGAAGTTTCTCATCACAGGTTGGTGCTGCGAGTCTGCGTACACTGCGGTCATGTCGCTAATGGTTCTGTTGAGTCTCTCTGTAAGCTCGCTCGTTGGTGGGCAATAGACAGTGGATTAGTAGCAGCTAGTGTGACTAAGCTAAAAAACCTCGTGCATGAGCTGTGCCGTAAAGCATTGCCTCGACCGGCGATTACTTGGGATAGTGCGCAATGACACAGCATGATTGGCTGCGTAAAATAACTGGACGATATCAGATGACCTGCCACGCAGCATCGCTTTGCTATCCGCATACCGTAACAGATAGTCCGCCGCGACTATAATCCATTTGTGGCCGGCCGATGACACAGGAAATCGGCCCAGAAGGTAGATGCCGACATGGTGAAACCACGTCCAAGGCGGTGAAATTTGTTGGGGCAAAGCTGCGGGCTTGAGAGGCGGCGCCGTACTGCCTTACTCTCGCGGCAGTCTTTGACGAAACGTTGTACGATATCAGCAAGTTTTGCCAAATAATACGCCTTTTACACTGGAGCGAGTGTGCGTGCATAGCCCAAGTGGTCGGTGGTGGGCTCATCCTGACATCCAAAAAGGATATCGGCGCAGATGTCTTCAGGCGCGACGAAGAGGTGCGCTCGGTCAACAGTGTTGGAGTTCTTCTTGAACAAAATGTTCTGGGGACAGAAGGAAGAGAAATTCTGAGAATACTGTCGGCGCAAGTCAACAAATCGACCCTCTAGATGATTAATGACAGGTCGTAGGTATGGGTCAGCTCGCTGTCGGGTCATTACGTCTAAGTCGCTTACAGTTCGAAGAAAGCCACTCTCACTCTCCATGCTCTCAACGCCAAAACCTACGGGAGCGCACGAGAGCGCGTCAAAGTCTTCGTGCCTCTGGCCAGCTTTGCATACAATGGTATAGTGGAGTTGTAGGCGGAGGCTCCATCGGGCTAGGCGCCCTAATATGTTGCGAAGAATGAGCAAGCACTTTAAATGGCAGCCGGAAAGGTATGGCGGAAATTTCATACTTGTCCACACATTCCAAATAAGCGCGAGCCTTTTCCTTGCAGAATAGTTTGTTTCCGAGTGAGAGAGCTTGCGGCTTGCATACGCGATGACACATTCCACGCCACATTGTTTTTGGACGAGTACAGCGTCTAGGCCGATGTTGTTAGCGTCAGTGTGGACTTCAGTATCAGCCTCTTCATCGTAGTGCGCAAAAACAGAGGTTGTTTACTACCGTCTACTCTGCTCTGCAAAAGCCTCCTGTTTCTCGGCGGCCCACTCGAACGGCGTATCGTCGCGCGTGAGGCGTGTCAGGGGTGCGGATATCTTGGTCGTAGTAGCGGGAAAAGCAGTATTCTCCGCGTCGGACCTAATAACGTCGGCACTCTTGTGGTGGCCGAGGAACTTCAACGCTTTTTACCCAAAGGCACTTTTAGGGCTTGAGCATTAAGTCGGCCTACCGGACTGCATCTAATACTGTGCGCAAGCATTAAAAAGTGTTCGGCAAAGGTTTCGGAAAAGGACGACGTCATCGCGGTAAAGCAAACACGCTTGGCCCTTGAAGCCAGCGACTTCACTATACATCATGCGCTAGAAAGTTGCTGGCTTTAATAATAGCCAGAAAATCAGCACTTTAAATTCATACATGTCGGTAGGGGGAGCTGTTCTTCGCGGTCCCACTCATTGACCTCGATCTACCCGCACCGGCTCTTCAGGTCAGTGGAGAAGTACTGCCCGCGGCGCAGTCTACCGAGCGAGTCGTCGGTACGGGGCAGCGTCTTATTTAGTCATGTTCAATATTCTATAATTTGCGCCGAAGTGGAGAGTCCAGAATGCTGCGTTTGTTAGAACTGTCGCATGCCTTTAGTTTTGCGGCAAGGGCTTGGCGGTCGACGCTGCGCCGTCCAGGAGGAGTTGTGGAGTCAGGCCGGCGCGGAGTCAGGGATCGTGACTGCCGCTAAGAAGTTGGCGCCTTGCGTGGCTGTGCCACGTATTCTTCAATCTTATGGGGTCATTGGCCTACTGGAGGGCGGAGCATGGCGACGGGGAAGCCCTCCTGTCCCAAGAGCGGTTATGATAGGATGATATGAGGTGGCGATACAGATGACCGGGTTCCTCGCAGTGGAAGCACGGACGCTGCAGATTCGGGGCACGCCATAGGTCCGTCTTCCGCCGGGGTGGTCGTCGATTGTCGACGTACTGGTCGGAATTTGCGGAATAGAATTAGCCTCGAGCGGTAGGTGTGCGCATGGGATTGCATGGCGTCGAGTTGCGAGCGTGGGTAGAAAAGTTTCCCAAGGCATGGACGAGAGGGTCGGTCAACGGGCAGCCACGAAGCAGCGCTTTGAGCACGAGGCCCAGAAATTGCGGCTGCGAGTAAGACTAATGGAGAGCGCAGCCAATGTTAATCTCTGCCCTAGACAGCGTACCAGAGCAGATGCCGTCTCCGTAAACCCTCGCATTCTGATTCCGAACCTTTAACGAAGAACGTGATCATTTGAAAACTATTTAATGCGGTTCGAGCATGTGGCCACTAGGAAGGGTTGGCGAAGGGGCCACAGCTTTGAGTAGGTGCCTTGTTGGTGAAGCCCTCAGGGTCCTTGGTCGGCTCTGCGACTAGGAGAGAGCTACAAAGGCGTTACTTCAGGGGTTCATATTTACCACAGAGGGATCGATAAAGAGAGATGTTTCGCGAAAGTAAGCCTCATGATGGTGAGACAGCCTTCCGGTATGCTATGAAGCAGTTCGGCTTGCTTGACCGCTGGGTCGAAGTGCGGGGACAAGGTCGCACTTATGAAATTGTTCGCGACCTGATAGCGTCGAGCAGTTCCTGAACAACTGTCATGCCCACCTCGCACTCTTTTTGAAATAACGGGATTGTAAGACGGTCGATCAGTTCCTCGAGCCACAACTGCAGAATAGCCTTTTGGTTTCTAGAGACACGTTAGAGAATCCTGTGCTGACACACAACGACGGGGTTCAATGTTCCAAGCCACCAATTCGGTGCTTAATTTGGGTGATAGCGAGGCACAGGTTCTCGGATTGTCATATGAAACCGAAACATACTGCACACTCTGCCGCAGGTCAGGACACGACACAAAGGCATGCCGGCGTAAGGGTTCTGCTGACATTGAGACTTCCTAGTGCGCCATCTCGTCATGGTGCTCCTACCTAGATACGTGTCTAGAGATTAGTTGCTTAGAGGGCCCATCAGAGGAGGGAGTCCACCGATCATCCCCAATGGTTGCTGCCGTGGCAGTGGTGCACGGTGAGAAGTTCGGGAGAGTGCTTTCCGTGTTGCGAGATAACGGCGGTAACAGTATCGTTGTGCGTCAGGCTCTTGTACCTGAATCTGCGCTCAGTGTTAAAAAGGCGGATTGCACTAGCATTTAAATCCATGAGGGGGAGGTGGTGATCTCGTCACCATACTTATCGGGCCAGGCCAATGCTCGACGCTTACGAACGCATGTGTATGAAGTGACAAGGTGGCGGTGGCGTAGAGGTAGAGCGTCCGCCTCGCGTGCAAGGAAACCAGGGTTCAAATCCTGGTGCCGCGCAATTCTCCACCGGGTTTTATAAAAAACCGCGTGTCGATGGAATTGCTTAACGAGGCCTCGGGTGCGGCCTGATCTCGGTGACCAGAACCGACAACACACTCCCTCACCAGAACAGGACTTGGCCACCCTGGTGTAGTACTTGGACACAAACCGTCTACGAACAAATCAATTAACTCTCGGCCCTCAGTCCCCAGTGGCTGCGGAGCAACTGACCACGGCAGCGGTCAGACCTGTGACGCAGCGGAGGGTACTAAGAATTTCTGGCTCCGCACAGGCCGCCTTTGGATTCTGAACCTGGCAACGTTTAACGCTAGAACGTTATCTAGTGAGGCTAGCCTAGCAGTGTTGTTCGAGGAACTAGCGGGGATTGAATGGGATGTGATAGGGCTCAGCGAAGTTAGGAGGGCAGGTGAGGCGTATACAGCACTAAAGGACGGACACATACTGTGCTATCGCGGATTAGAGGATAGACGAGAACTAGATGTAGGGATTACTCATTAATCAGGATATAGCTGGCAACGTAGAGGAGTTCAAAAGTATTAACGAGAGGGTAGCAGCTACAGCAATTAGGCTGAATAAGAGGTACACGCTGAAAATGGTGCCGGCCTACGCGCCCACATCCAGCCATGATGACCATGATGACATTGAAAGTTTCTATAAGGACGTAGAATCGGCAATGAATAAAGTAAAATCGCTGTACACTGTACTGATGGGCGACTTCAATGCGAAGGTGGGCAAGAAGCAGGCTGACGACCACGCGGTAGGTGACTATGGGATAGGCTCTAGAAATAGCAGGGGAGAGTTATTAGTCGAATTCGCGGATAGAAATAATTTACGGATCATGAATACCTTCTTCCGAAAACGAGAAAACAGGAAGTGGACCTGGAAGAGCCCCAATGGTGAGATTAAAAATGAAATCGACTTCATACTAGGCGCTAAACCTGGCATCATTCAGGATTTGGCCGTCCTCGGAAAGGTGCGTTCTAGCTACTACAGAATGGTAAGGTCTCGAATTAGTTTAGACTTGAATGGGGAACAGAAGAAGCCAGTGAAGAGGAAGTCCATTAATGAGTTATCCGTAAGAAGGAAAGTACAGGAGTTTAGGATAGTGATGTAAAACATATATTCGGCTTTAACGTAGGAAGACGATTTTGATGTTCATACAATGAACGATGATCGGACAGCCATCATTACGGAGTGTGCGGTAGAAGTAGGCGGTAGGACAGTTCGACAGGATAGCGGAAAGCTATCTTAGGTGACGAAAGATCTCATTAAGAAGCGCAAAAACATGAGGGCGTCTAACCCTACCGAGAGAATAGAACTGACAGAGCTATGAAAGTTAATAAACAAGTGCAAGGTAGCCCACATAAGGAAGTTTAATATGGATCGAATCGAGCATGCAGTAAAGAGCGGAGGTAGCCTAAAAGCGGGGAAGAGGAAACGAGGGAGAGGTAATAACCAGATGTATGCATTAAGAGACAAGCAGGGCAATGCCATTAGCAATATAGGATAAGATAGTTAACGTAGCCGAAGTGTTCTACACAGACGTGTCCAGTAGCCAATGTAATCGGAGCGTTAATGAGAAATACAGTAGTGCAGAACAATGCTTCATCCCGCCAGTAACGAAAGATGAAGTAAAGAAAGCCTTAGGAGCAATGGAAAGGGAAAAGGCAGCTGGGGAAGATCAGCTAACAGCAGATCTGTTGAAGAATTGAGGGGACATCGTGCTAGAAAAACTAGCCACCTAGTATAAGGAATGCCTTATTACCTCAACTGTACCAGAAGCTTGGAAGAATGCGAACGTTATCTTAATTCATAAGAAGGGAGACGCCATAAACTTGAAAAATTACAGGCCGATCAGCTTACTATCCGTTGCCTACAAAGTATTTACTGAGGCAATCGCTAATAGAGTCAGGGCAACCTTAGACTCTAATCAAACAAATGATCAGTCAAGCTTTCGTAAAGGATATTCCACAATAGATCATATTCACACTATCAATCAGCTTATAGAGAAATGCGCAGAATATAACAAACCTACATATATAGCTTTCATTGATTACGAGAAAGCATTCGACTCAGTGGAAACTTCAGCAGTAATACAGTGATTGTGTAATCAGGGGGTAGAAGAGGCTTATGTCAAAATACTGGTAGATATATATAGCAACTGCACAGCTAATATAGTCCTCCATAAAGTCAGCAATAAAATTCCATTAAGGAAGTGCGTAAGGCAAGGAGACACGATCTCGCCAATGCTGTTCACCGCCTCTTTACAGGAGGTATTCCGAGGCATGAATTGGGAACAGTTGGGAATAAGAGTGAATGGAAAATACCTAATTATCTGCGATTCGCTGCTTACATTGCCTTGCTGAGTCACTCAGGAGGTGAACTGCAAATCATGATCAATGAGTTAGACAGGCAGAGCAGAAGGTTGGGTCTAAAAATTAACATGCAGAAAACCAAGGTAATGTTCAACAGTCTAGCAAGAGAACAGCAGTTCACAATTGACAGCGAGCGCCTGGAATTTCTACTTAGAGCAGTTAGTGACAGCAGATCCGGATCATGAGAGGGAGATAACTAGACGGATAAGAATGGGGTGGAGCGCATATGGCAGGTTCTCTAAGATCGTCAGTGGCAGTTTACCAATTTCCCTCAAGAGAAAAGTGTACAACAGCTGTATCCTTCCACCACTCACCTACGGGGCAGAAACGTGGAGGCTAACGAAAAGAATTCAACTTAAGGACAACGCAGCCAGCCATGGTAAGAAAAACGATAGGTGTAACGTTAAAGGAACACTGAGGAGATCTCTATCAAATTTTTTTCGTTAGCAAAATCTGATAGTTCGGCATTTCATGGCTCTGTTGCCGCTTGTCCGGGAGCGAAAGGTGCATTTATTTCAAAGAAATTTAGATTCGAAGTTGAAAAAGTTTTTCCCGCCCCTCCGATAAAAACTCGAGAACTCTTCTGATGTCTCGGAGAACTCTTATGACATCGTAGGACGGAGTGATGTGAAACGTGACGTAAACGCAGACTCCGTGATCTCTGGTAGCTAGCGGCGCGGTCTAGCAGCTGCCGAAATGAAAGCTACCGCCGCCGCACGTTGAAGTGCATATATCGGGGGTCGCTGCCGTCGCTTCGCTTACGTTTGCACCGGCGTCTTGCCAGCGTTACGATGCATCCCGTTCCCGAACACGACGACGTAGTTCTCGCAAGAACTCCGGCCTGCATTTCAGCGACCTCAGCCCCACGGAGCGTGCGGTGCTTTTGAGGGAGCACGGTTAGGCTAGGCGCCGGCGGGTCGTTTCCCGCTTCCTCAGTGAGCAGCCGTTGCAAACTAAATATCATAACTGCAGAGCGGGGAGACGCGAGGGGCCAGGACGAGGTCGGCGCGTTGCACACATCGAAGGCAGGCCAGGGCTTTGGGGCCAACGGATTGTGGTTCCTTGAACGGCGCGGAAGGGCCAAGTTATTTATTTATTTATTTTCCACAAAAAAGGTGGGTGCTCAAGGGTGGTCGCGTTTAAAGTTGACGGATTGAAACTAAAGCCGGCGCATGACGCTTCAACGGTTTCCGCTAGATCCAACGGATCCACTGAATCGGGCTCGCTCTTGCCCACTTGCATGTGCCTTCAGATGTGTACTGTGAATGGATTAAATTAGCCTAGAGCTCGAAAAGAACAGCTCCGCCCAACTGCCGAAGCTATTGAATTACATCACAACGCGCACCTCGTCGCGGAGCCGAATCAGTCTGGCCGGGCCGGCGGCGGCTGGCGCACTCGGTGCGAAATAGAGACATGCTCCAAGTCTCCGCCAGTGTGGTCCGAGTGCGCCGGAGCCGCCGACCGCGTCGGCGGTCAAGCGCAGTTTGGAGTATATAGGGTCTCGCTTTGGCCGACGTGACGTCGCCGTGCAGCGCGCGCGCGCTCGTTACGCCGGAGCATAAACACGCCTTGACAGAGCCTGCGCTTAACCGCTAATCAACGTATTCGGTGGCGGCATCTATGGGAGCCACTGAACCCCCCCCCCCCCGCCCACTCACTGAATAAAACAAATCCTGTGCCGAGGCTCGGAATCGAACCAGGCCCTTTGATGTGTAAGCCGGAGACTCTACCGCTCCGCGACGACGTCTCAGGGTACATTTATCAATAAATGCGCATCTAGTGAATGCAATCGTCCGATGCAGAAATCTTCGTGATTTCGCAACGTATATCCTGGCCTAACAGAGCTATAGGTCATCAGCAATTTTTCTTAACCGCCTTGTACCTAGGCTTCTCTCCCTAATAAACGATTTCGTTAATAGTTTGAAGTTGACTGGCACAGCTGGGAATGTTTTGCCGGGCGAGCGTGCGAAGACACAAGTGCTCTTTATACTGCGAACTGCGTTGTAGGATGATCGACCATCGTGCCATCATAGTTTTTCATCGACCGTGGCGATCATCTGACAAGCCTTAACAGGCTCCTTCAAAGGTTACCCAGCACTTGGAGCGGCACATGGAGTTGCTCTGCTGTTCGGCGCTTGTAAATCGAGGCGCGTCAAAGACAAAGCCACGGGGCACGCAAAACTCATAGACGCGAAGCGCCATAAAAAGTCTAAACTCTCAGGGCCGCCTGTGCAGCCGCCAATCATCAGTTTTCTTTGTTTCTAACATTCAGGTTGTCTTCTGTCTGCCTTCCTTGTGTGATAAAAGTGCACATCGGTTTTAAAACAAAACTTACTTCCATATTGAACCGCTCTACCTTCCTTTGTCAGCCTCAGAGATTCGCGAAAACATGTAGGAAGGAAAACTCCTCCAAGGAGGCGTCTCTTGTCCTATGATGCCGCCAGGCTTGTACTTGCGAGATTGGCTTGTGGTGGCGATACCTGTATTTTGTTTCTTCCTATTTTCTACCTTACAAGAGCTATGTTTTCATTAAGAGCGGCGTTTTTGTGATCAGGAGCTGGTATTCTATCGATACAAGCCAACTTCAAATTCTCCTCAGTGTCCCTTTAAGAGACCGGAAGCGGGCAGAGTGGGTGAGAGAACAAACGCGGGTTAATGATGTCCTATTCGAAATCAAGAGGAAGAACTGGGCTTGGGCAGAACATGTAATGCGAAGGCAAGGTAACCGCTGGTCCTTAAGGGTAACGGAGTGGATTCCAAGAGAATGTAAGCGTGGCAGGGTGCGGCAGAAGGTTTGGTGGGCGGATGAGATTAAGAAGCTTGCAGGCAAAGGGTGGATGCAGCTTGCAAAGGACAGGGTTAATTGGAGAGACATGGGAGAGGCCTTTGCCCTGCAGTGGATATATTAAGGCTGATGATGATGATGATGTTATCAACGGTAACGAGCATACGAGAACGACTCTATTGTAAGCTGATAAGACAATTGTATCAGACCAGGTAACTTCCCCTGCGTAGATAGGACTGGTCCGCGTTTCCCTGTTGCTGATGACACTCGTTTCAGAGCGACAACTGGACAGTGGGTTGGATGTATGTCGCAGGAAGCCGGGATAAAGATTTCCTTGCATGGGGTGAACTTCCGGGATCTTCAATCTCAATGACCGCATTTTTAGCCGGTCATAAAAAGCGCCCTGCCCTAATCTTTCGGTAAGTATCACTGCCCACGTGCTTCCGATCTCAGGTCTTCAAGCTTGCGCCTGAGAATGCGCAGTACCGCCATAAGTGTATACGGAACAGAATTGCTACAACACTCAAAGATATTTATTGTCCCGGAATACAGGCTGACATGAAACTATTCGTGAGGTCGTGCGGTGCGTGCCGACGTACAGCGCCTATTGGAAGATGGCCCAGGAAAAATTGGAGGAATAAGCTTTCCGCTCTGAACACCTCAAAGGGGCCACAAATGCCGGCACTGACTCTTCAAGGGGGTCATAAGATCCAACCCACTTTTTGGGAAATTTGTGCCCCTTTATGTGTTTGTGTGCTCTCTGCGTGAAAAGGTGAACAATGTAACTCTTAATGTGTACTCTGTAAATATTTGTAACTGTCATGCAGTGAGTAGTGTGCGCGCGCACCGCTTGTTTGGCCCAGTGTTGTCCTTCTACTCAAAGTGCGCGGCTATGTTTTATGCTAGTTCTTTCCTCTGAAGAAAAAAACTTTCAGAGAGGGGCCTTTATTAAGGAACTAGCGACCCACTGCATCGGGCAGCACGGCCAGCGACGAATACTACGACGCCCGCGTGGGGCGTGGGTCGGAGAACGGTTTAGTGGCGCGTGAAAGGAGACAGCGGCGAAGATTCTCGGAAGACGGACGGCGGTTATACTGCTCCCGTCGGCCCCGTCGAGCCAAACTTCGAGGCGGCTGTTCTTGCAGTCGTGGTGACCAGATCTGGATTGCTGTCGTCCCGGGTGACCAGATCTGAGTGCCCGCCGTTCTATACCCGGAGCCCCGGAGCTGAGGCTTTGAGCACGAGCATTTGGCGCCGTGCTGTATTTTGTCGCCAGGGTACGTATCACCTGCGCTGCATCTCGTTGGTGCTGGCTGTCTGCTCACGGCAGCGGCACTCCACCCCCGGCATCTCTGGGGCGCCATCTGACTAGACCGCGGAAACTCCTTTGCCTGGGGTGGGAGAATCCGGCCGCACACAGACAACTTCGTTCCCTACCCGTGCCACCTTCATCCTGGGACATCCCGGGAGTTCCCAGGACTGCTTCACCCGTGCGTGCGCCATTTCACTCACCCGGTGACTTCGCTTAGCCCATTTACACCGTCTGCCGTCCGTAGTGCTGGTCATGTAAAAAAAACGTCTGGATAAAGAAGTAATTACTCATTGGCGTCCACCCGAGCGCACACATGCGGCTGGAAAGGAAAGCTGAAATATTTCACATTTCGAACTGTATGGTAACGAGGTATGCAGAAAATATGTACTGAACTTCGTTTATTTCTTCATAAATTATCTTCGGATGGCTGAAGCTCTATTAGACACCTCTGATGCAATGCTTTTTTAAGCAGGACAACTATTCCGTCAGATGTTCGGTTATTATCATTATGAATCATATTTAGAGACATAATGTCCAGCAGGCGGCCCTTCTTGCTCAGTGTCATGATTTGCAGAAAGTGCCCGGGTTCTTTTCGGTACA
Organism: Amblyomma americanum; assembly: GCA_030143305.2. Taxonomy (NCBI): domain Eukaryota; kingdom Metazoa; phylum Arthropoda; class Arachnida; order Ixodida; family Ixodidae; genus Amblyomma; species Amblyomma americanum. The sequence goes on from JARKHS020004254.1 coordinate 10,793, forward strand.
CTAATGGAGTGTGGAGGGCTTAGACGATACAAAAAACTGTAGTTAACTCGTCATATTTGCGAAGCACGCAACTAGAGTGGCCATGGTGAAACCTATGAACTAAACAGTCAGAGTACAAAACTCAGCTGGTATACGATCTGTGACATTGAGCGTGCGAGCTTTTCTTGTGCTAGGAAGGATAATTAAGGTTCTTTCCGCTTTGCTTTTTGTTTTCGCGGTTAGTCTCATTCGCATTCAAGCATTATTACGCTTTCAGTAGGTTTTTAACGGCTGACAGTAGTGATATCTGCGGAAACAAAATAAAAATAAATCCTGCCATTTTCTTAACTATTATCTTGGTTCTATGCGTGATATGTTTGTTTCAAAAGTTCAGGAAATTGCGACTTGTGTCATAAGCTTATACTATACCGGCAGCAGCGGCCTTACGCAGCTCGAGCGGCACCAGCCACCGGAGATTATGACTCCAACGTGCAGCTGAAATGAGCTCCCTCCTCTTGCCTGTGTCAGGCGCCATTCGGTTCTCTCTGGTTAAGGCATTATATGCTCTAACACTTGAGCCAATAAATCAACCATTACTTTCATCGCACCAGCCTCATACCGATTGGTTCCACAAAGTGGTCACATCAGACATCCGCTTGAATACCACGGCCAACGCCGACGACAACGCCTCCGCAATGCTTGGTGACGGACTCTCCACTGCGGCTCTGCGCTCTCTCTTCACCTTCCCCAGTTCTCGGCGGCCGATCCTCAGCTCTGGCTCGCCCAGGTAAACAGGCAGTTCACTATTGGCAGCATCACATCCAAGACGCAGAAGTTTCATCACGTCGCTGCGTCGCTACCATCTGAGATTGCCGCCGAAATCTGCGATCTCTTCATAACTCCGCCCGCCTCGGCCCCGTTTGACACGTTGGTTGCGTAGTTAATCAAGCTAACAGCGGTATGGGAATATTGTCCCTTGCAGTAGCGCGTCTCCTCCGAAGAAGTGGGGTACTGCACATCTACACCGTTGCTGTGCCGGCTCCAACAGCTTCTGGGCAACAAGGCTGTTACCTTCGACCAAGCTTTCCTGCGTGAGATTTTCCTTCAGCGCTTGCCGTCGTCGGTCCGCATGATACCCGTGCTCACCGAGGGGTCGCCTGTAGAGAAGCTTGCTGAGCTGGCAGACTCCATCATTGACGTTTCCTACTCCGAAATTTCCCCCGCAGGGGGGCACCTGCAGCTTGCAGGCGTCGCGACGGTGAGTGGCGACACCGCGGGTTCCCGAGCATCCGCAGGGACATCCCCGCAAGGGGATGATGGTGAACTGTGCATCACCACGGACCCGAGCAACCGCGCCTCGCCGTGCGTGGCATCGCCGTGTCCGAGGGAAAAGGGGATCCTGGTGGTTGAGCGGATGCCGAGCGTTTGGACCCTTAAGGCCCCTTGGCGGAGGCAACACACCACTTTGGCCCCAGCTTCCTGCAGACGGCACCTCCGGCCTGACCCGACCGGGGGGAATCGGCGGTCGCCTTTTCCTATCCTCCTCTCCATCTTTCACTTTCCTATCTCTGTCTCACAACTCTCCTATATCCTACTCACTCCTTGGTTTTTCCTTGGTACCCTGATTTGAGTAATATTTGGTTATAGTTGAGGTGTACAGCTGGCGTGGGCAGGACTTGCTTTCAAGTTCCTGTCCCGTCACCTTGTTGGACTCCATGGTGGGTGGCTGGCACCATGACCGAATAACTAAATTTTCTTTATGGCTCCCCCCTTTCAAAACCTGATCGCTCTCTGAAAAGAGGGCGGAACGAAGCAACAGACTTTTTCCCGAAAAAGAAAACAACCTTCCCAATGTTCCATGTCATACATAGTACAGTAGAAGGAAAGCAGGCAAGAATACTATCCCCCTCTCTTGTGTCAAAGTGCCTAACAGATGCACTGGACCCCGGATATAAGCTATCGAAAATGGCCAGTGGCGACTTATTACTAGAAATCCGTGACCATACCCAAAACTCCAAGATCTCAGACATTCTCTCTATTGGAGACATCCCAGTCTCCATAACAGCCCACAGATCCCTCAATACCGTCCGTGGTGTCAGCTCAGAAAACGACTTCATTCATCTAACAGAAAAAGAAATGCTAGAAGGTCTCAGCGACCAAAATGTCACAGATGTCTATCGAATTATAATCCGCAAAGGCAACAAAGAAATAGATACTAAACACCTGGTACTCACATTCAGCACAAGCACATTACCTGAAACCATCGAAGTCGGATACCTTAAAGTTAATGTCAGGCACTACATTCCTAACCCACGCAGATGCTTCAACTGTCAGAGATTCGCGCACGGCTCTCAGAGTTGCCGCGGCTGCAAAAGCCTGTGCGAAAGGCGCTTCTAAGGACCACAATTCAGAGCAATGTGACGCGGCACTGCGCTGCGCAAATTGCGAAGGAGACCACGCTGCGTACTCCAGGGCGTGTCCATCCTGGAAAAAGGAGAAAGAAATTATCACCATAAAGACCAAAGAAAACATTTCATTTAAAGAAGCCAGGAGGCGTTTTGCACTAACCAACACATTCTCGTTCACAGCGAAACCAAACTTCGCTGATGTGGTGCGCAGGGGCGCAGCACCACACAGCACTCCGGCACCTGCCGAGGCCACTTCCACCGAGCCTATGGCAGGGCCATCCACGCCCCAGGCAGGGTCAGCGAAAGCTGCCCTGCCATTGTCACAGCAGGGAGCGACGGTCCATGGGTCGGCATCCCGCAGGACTTCCCCCCGTCAGGGGAGGCCTGAAACTAACACAACCGCGGCTGCGTGGTCCTCCAGCACCTCTGGCGAGGTGATGGATATAACTCCCAGTCCGCCCGCTTTGCAGCGGCGGAACAGCTCTCTTGAGCGAAAAAAAGACAGACCCCTCATAACGGGCCCTGAGCATAAGTAAACGCCTTAGCGTTCTCACTCCAAAAATAAGCATGGCTTTCTTAATTCAGTGGAATTGTAGAGGAATTATGCGGAACTACAGCGACGTAACACATATTTTTGGGTCAATGTTACCCACAGTTTTATGTCTTCAGGAGACCAATCTTGGTCCACAACATGTGCATATCCTTAAACATTATAACATTTTTAGACGCGATCGCGAGCAGGCAAACCGACTCTCGGGAGGCGCCGCGATTGTCCTTCAAAGCGGCGTCCCTGCTCAAGAAATCAAACTTTACACAAAACTTGAGGCAGTTGCAGTTAGCGTCGTTACCTACAAAACAATAACAATTTGCTCTTTATATCTTCCCCCACACCTCACATTAACAATACAAGATTTAGAAGGCCTGGTTAATGAATTGCCGGAGCCATATCTGGTAGTTGGCGATTTTAACGCTCACTCCCCGTTTTGGGGAAGCGAACGCTGTGACTCTAGGGGCAAAATAATCGAATATTTTCTCCTCTCGAATAATGTCTGTATTTTAAACACAGGAAAGGCCACATATTGTTGCCCAAGCTCAGCAAAAATGAGCTTCCTTGATTTAGCTCCCACATCACCGTCTCTTTGTAACGATTTTAAATGGGATGTTTTAAATGATCCTCTGGGAAGTGATCACCTGCCCACTGTCATCAGGCTCTCGTCTTCCACTCCAGTCATGCCCACAAGACCACGGCGCTGGAAATTTCACCTCGCCGACTGGTCACTTTTTACAGAAAGTGCCACTCTAGATAAAGAATTTTCTGAAGACCTCAGCATAGATGAAATTAATGAAAGATTTACTACATGCATAATATCTGCTGCAACACTCGCTACACCACAAACAACAGGACTCGTACAGAAGAAACACAAAGTATGGTGGACACAAGAATGTACGTTTGCAAAAAAAAACAGCAAAATAAAGCATGGTGCACCCTGCGTCGGTACCCCACTGCAGAAAACTTACTCACTTTTAAGAGGGCCAAGGCGAAAGCGCGGTACGTGCGCAGGAATGCTGAGAAAACCTCCTGGCAGAAATATGTGTCCTCTATAAATAGTTCAATACCATCAAAGAAAATGTGGGACAAAGTTCGTAAATTCACTGCTGACCATACTTCCTTCACACTTCCGCTTTTGACAACACCCGGTACACAAACATCGTTGGAAGAACAGGCCAATTTATTGGGCGAGCACTTTGCTGAAGTCTCAAGGTCATCCCACTACACAAACACATTCCAGAAACACAAAGCTATAGCTGAAAAACAAAAACTTCCATTCGGAGCAGGCATGCAGGAAGACTACAACCAGCCCATTACGCTCCAGGAATTAAATAGGGTATTATCTTCCGGTAAAAAGACAGCACCAGGCCCAGACAATGTGCATTACAATATGCTTGCCCATATCTCTGATATTGCCGTACAGGCACTGTTAAAATTCTTCAATAAAATATGGATGACTGGCAGAATACCTGAGGAGTGGAAGAAAGCAGTAATAGTACCTTTTCTGAAACACGGAAAACCACCAACAAGTCCTGACAATTACAGACCAATAGCCCTCACCAGCTGCATTGCTAAATCTTTTGAAAGTGTAATAAATATTAGACTCACCTTTGTACTCGAATCTCGGCAACTATTAGATGTATATCAATGTGGATTCAGAAAAGCATGCTCAACCACCGATCACCTTGTCCGCCTAGAGAACACCATACGGGAGGCGTTCATCCACAAGCAGCAGTTTATCGGGGTCTTCTTAGACATGGAGAAGGCATACGATACCACGTGGAAGTTCGGCATCCTCCGCGACCTAGCAGAGCTAGGTATCCGAGGCAGGATGCTGAACTGCTTGAACGACTTCCTGGCTAACCGCACATTTAGGGTCCGCCTAGGAACAACTCTCTCCATGACTTTCACCCAAGAGAATGGCGTACCCCAAGGTTGCATTCTAAGCACGACACTCTTCGTAGTAAAAATGAATTCGTTAGCCAAAGTAATACCCAAGTCCATAATGTATTCGGTTTATGTAGATGACCTACAGATAGCATGCACTTCCTCCAGCATATCGTCCTGCGAGAGACAAATACAAATCACACTAAATAAACTAGTTGCTTGGGCAGAGATAAATGGGTTCAAGTTCTCTTCTAAAAAAACAGTAGCTGTTCTGTTGTCATTGCGACGAGGCCTTCAATTCAATCCCAACCTATACTTGAATCAAGCCACACTACCAATTATACCATAACATAAATTTTCAGGACTCACTTTTGGCAAGAAACTCACATTTCTACCACACATTAACAACCTTAAAAAGAAATTATCCCAAGCCCTCAATGTATTAAAGGTGCTCTCGCGAAAACGGTGGGGGTCCCATAGAACATGCCTATTACACATCTATCGCTCTCTGGTACGCTCCAAGCTGGACTATGGGTGCATAGTATACGGTTCAGCAAGAGCATCCTACTTAAAGCGACTGGACCCTGTTCATAATCTTGGTCTGCGACTATCAACTGGAGCATATAGAACATCCCCGGTAAACAGTTTTTACAATGAAGCTAATGAGCCTGCACTAGAGGATAGAAGAGTCACACTGACATGCGCATACGTCCTAAAAACCCGTTTTCTTCCTAAACATCTCTGCCATCCCATTGTTACCAAGTGCCCATCCAAAAGATTATTCAACAATAAACCACAATCCATCCGACCAATAATAATGCGCTTTGAAGATAAATGTGAAGAGTTAGGAGTACTGGATGCCCTGCCGAATATTGCACTAAATTATGAAAATTTACCACCACGGTACAGCCTACCTTCAGTGTGCGACTTCACACTGACACACTTACATAAAAAAGAAATGCCACATCAGCTCATACTACAAGAATTCTTTGAACTGCAAGAAAAATATGACACCTTCACTGAATTTACACTGATGGGTCAAAAACAGAAAGTCATGTTGGAAGTGCAGTAATTCAAGGAAAAAATGAAAAAATGATACTACTGCCACAGTATGCATCGGTTTTTACTGCCGAGAGTTATGCAGTCTTTGTAGCCGTAGAGCAAATTGTAAAAGAAAACATTAAAAATAGCGTCATTTACACCGATTCACTGAGTATGCTCAAAGCGCTGCACTGTAGAAACGCTGCTGAACCAATTATAGGAAACATCATATAACATAATTAAAATAAAACAAGAACATAACATTATATTCTGCTGGGTGCCCAGCCATTCTGGAATTGTCGGTAATGAGAGAGCAGATGCATGCGCAGCACAAGCTCGAATTGATCAAATAAAACAATATAATATACCACACAGGTATTTTTTTTAAATTAGTGCACAGTAAACTCAGAATTAAGTGGCAGGCTGCATGGGAAGAACAGGCAAACAACAAACTGCATTCTATAAAACCCGTTTTAATAGAATGGAAATCATGTAGATATCATGAACGTTTCACTGAAGTTATTTTATGTCGGCTACGCATTGGGCACACACACCTTACACACAACTTCTTACTGACAAAACAAGACAAACCTCTCTGCGAAATGTGCGGCGATGTACTCACTGTAAAGCACATTTTAATTTCATGTACAAAACTGGAACAACCGAGGAAAAAATATTTTACAACACTCTACAATGAATACATCCCATTGCGCCCCAAGTTGCTTTTAGGTGATCAAGCACTGGTTGATCTTTCAAGTTTTTTTTAAGTTTCTTAATGAAGCCAATGTTTTAAACAAACTCTAGTTATAAAAAGTGTAACATTTAACAAAAACCTAACCTTGTGTTTGGCGCATCATAGCCATAGTTGCTTTTGAGCCATTAAAATCAATATAACTAACTAACTACTCCGAAATTTCTCTCCGCGCAGTCTTGTAGACTAACAACCTCGCCATCTTCCCTCCCGCGTGGACCTTCAGAGCCTTCGTGACGAATTACACGTCCAGATCACAAGCCTCTCAGGCCAGATTACCGGACTGTCGATTTCCCGCGCTGGCTCGGCTTCCCGTCGCCAAACCTCACCCCGCCGACGTAGCTCTACACCAGCTCTTCAAGCCAGAGAGTGTTGGTATCACCGCACCTTCAGCGAAGCAGCGCGTCGATGTACCACTAGCTCCCTATCGCTTCCAGGGAAACTTCCCGCCACGCCAGTAGAAGCAGGAAGTGGTGTCACCCCGGACACCAGCCGCTTATTCTTCATTCGCGACCTCATCTCGGGCCACCGTTTTCTCGTCGACATCGGAGCAGGGGTGAGCGTCCTCCCCTGCAGCATTACATCGTAATCTTCTCGCCGCGCTGGGCCATTGTTACGCGCCGCAAACCACACGCCCATCGCTACCTACGGAGAACATGCTCTTACACTAAATTTGGGTCTCCGAAGAGTGTCCTGATGGGTTTTCCTGGTCGCGGACGTACGCTATCGAATCCTTGGAGCTGAACTCCTGCGCCACTGCAATCTGCTGGTCAACATGCACAGCAACCGTCTCGCGTATGGTGCGACGAACCTCACTGTTCAGGGCCTCCATTTTCGAGAACCGCTTGACAGCATTGCCAGCCCACACTAGTTGGCCTACAAGATCCTCCTGGATGAATACTCTTTTCTGCTCTTTCCCTCCAACTTCTTACTGCCCGTAAAGCAACAGGTGGCGCATCACATTGTGACCACTGTCTGTAAGTTCTTGCCACACCAAGGTGTCTAGCGGCAGGCAGGTAATGGAGTCTGCGACTAATGAAGAGCGCAGCTGCTGAGAAATGACTAGGAGGAAGGGCCCGTCAGGACTTGCGGCGACAGAGGATGCCAGTTTTGGTAACGAAAAGCTGGAGGGAGCGCTTCGAGCTTTCATAGCTGAGGCTCTCGATGATGGTTGGCAAATATGGGTCTTTGCGCTGCTCCTCGGAAATTATGTTCAGTTCAGAAATGCCAAAGAAGGAAGGGATATCGTCAGTGTCTCTGAGGTAAGGTGGCTCGTCAGGGTACCGAGACAGGCAGTCAGCGTCTTGATGAAGGTTTCCAGACCTGTAGACGACAGTGTGCGAATACTCGTGAAGGCGTACCGCCCAGCGGCCTGGACGCCCGGTAGGGTCTTTTAGCGTGGACAGCCACCAAAGAGCATGGTGGTCCGTGACAACAGAAAAAGCACGCGCGAACAAGTGTGGCCGGGATTTAGCTACAGTCCAAACCAGGGCGAGGAACTCACGTTCGGTAATCGAGTAATTTCGCTCGGCATTTGGAAGCAGGCAGCTGACATGCACAACGACGCGGTCTGGACCCTGGGAGCGTTGTGCCAGCACTGCTCCCAGCGTTCAGTGACGGCCGAGGGATGAAAGTGTGCCAGAATTGGGCATGACGTCAGCAGGCGTACAAGCGTGGAAAACGGATGTTCTTGATCAGGGCCCCAGGTAAAGGCAGTGTCGGTCTTCAGTAGATTAGTGAGGGGACAATCGATAAGGGCGAAATGTTGAATAAAACGGCGAAAGTAGGAACACAACCTAAGTGCGCACGTCTTTCTGGGACTGCGGTCCAAGAAAGTATTGCACCGCTTTAATTTTAGCTGGATCAGGACGTACACCGGCGGCGTCGACGAGATGTCCAAGAATGGTGAGTTACCGGCGGTCGAATTGGCATTTCGACAAGTTGAGTTGTAGCCCAGCCGTACGAAACAGTCAGGATACTTGTGAGACGTTCAAGGTCGGAGGCAAATGTGGCGAGAGGATGCAACATCGTCGTAGTAGCACATACACATAGTCCACTTAAAAACGCGAAGGAGCGAGTCCATCGTCCATCGTTTGTTCGAAATTAGCTGTTGCATTACAAAGTCAAAATGGCATTTTTTTGAACTGGTATGAACCGTCAGGTGTGACAAGAGCTAGTTTTGCGCGATCCTGCTCGTGAAGGGCGATTTGCCAATTACCGTAACGAAGATCAATGGAAGAAAAGTGGTGAGGTCCGTGCAGGCAGTCGTGAGCATCATCGATCCCAGGGAGTGGGTACACGTCTCTTGTTCTGATGCGGTTCAGGTGGCGGTAATCGACCCAGTAACGCCAACTGCCGTCGTTCTTTTTAACAAGGACGACTGGAGAGGCCCAAGGACCGGACTACGGTTCGATGATATCCTTAGCGAGCATCTTGTCGACTTCTTTTTGTATCACTTGGCTTTCGGTACCGGGCATCCTGTAAGGCCGGTAGTGCAGAGGAGCGGCCGTCACCTGTGATTATACAAGGCTGCACAACAGTCCTACGAGCTAAAGGGCGGTCATTGAGATGAAATATGTCCTGAAAGGATGCGAAAAGATGGGTAAGCGCCTCTGTTTGATCTGCGGAGATATTGGAAGCGATTATATTGGCATAGTGGTCCGGTCTCAAAATAGCTGTCAAAAGACAGTCCGCAGAGGGCGATACAGTTCGTGTTCGCGGAGATCACATATTCATTGGTCGGGGACAGGCACATGCCTACAGCAAGCGTCTGGACGTGCGTACTGAAGCCGAGAACAGGTAGACATGTGCTGTTGGCCAAGACTGTGACAACTGTACGTGCAAGGGCAGCATTATTTGTGACGGAAAATCAAGGACAGGAGTGATGACGTACTGGCCGTTAGGAATAGGTGGAACAGATTTAATAAATACGTTAGTAGCGGCTTCAGGTGGCGGGTGAGCTCGGCAGTATAGAGACGGTGCACCACTGCGGCCGGTGGTTCTGAGAGGAACGGTAGGGCCAACTCCGCAACACTTGTAGCAAAGTCAATAAGGGCTGCGTGCTCACTAAGGAAATCAAGGCCGAGTATGATTTCATGAGGGCACTATTTCAGAACGGTACAGAGCATGGTGCATTGTTGGTTAAAATTTGTCACACGAGCAGCACAAAGGCCGAGGACTGGAGACGTTGTGCCATCGGCAACCCGAAGAACGATTCTAGGAGCAGGCGTCAGGATTTTTCGGAAGCGGCGTTGTAGGTCGGAACTCAGCACAGAAATGTGTGCGCCCCTGTCAACTCGAGCAAATACGGCAACTCCATCGTCTTCTACGGTCAGTAAATTGCGCGGGGCACGAAGAACTAAACAAGGATTTTGGAGCCGGGACGTCACTGAAGCACCACCTCTAGATGCTGCAGAAACTAGTTTTCCGCCGGTCATCGTCCGAAGAGGCTAGGCGAGGAAGCGCGTGGTCGTTGCGGCGAACAGGACTGGCGTTGCTGTGGGGATAGTGAGCGGCTGAAGCGGGGTGGTGACACGTCGGTGGTGGGGCTTGATGGGTCCAGTGGCCGCGAGAATGAGCTTGAGCGTGCGACGTCGGGGTGATAAGTGGGGAACGAGTAACGGGGCCGGTCGGAGGGGTACCAATGACTGCGGTAATGACGGGCAATGTGACCTACAGAGGAACAATTGAAACATATGGGCCTATCGTCAGGCGTGCGCCACTTGGAGGGATTGCGCGGTCGAGGAGCGGTGTAAACAGGCCGGACAGGATATAGAGGAGGAAGTTCGGGTGCTTGTGGGGGAAATTATTCCCTACAGTGCTGTTTGGATCTAGCAGGTCGAGGACGATAGAATTGTGGTGTTCGTCAATTTTTATAACTTTTGCACCTTTAGCGAGTTGCTTGTGCCATCACAAAAAACAAAGGAGGTCGTTGTGCTGCAAGACTGAATTCTCTTCTTTTTTAAAACTAAATGCCTTGCTAGCCTTGTCTCTGATGGAAACGTATTCCCTTTTCGCAGAATAGGTTTGCTATTATATTGAAGGATTTTATTTTGGAAGCCCTGCTGCCATATGTGCCGCAAATTTGCTATGGACATGTTGGGGCTTGTTTGATGAATTCGGTGACATTTTATGGTAAAATGTACTTAAGGTGCACTGATGACACTTTATTTTTTTGCTCAGGAGGGAAACCTAGATGCTTTTCACGAGGAACCCACCAATTTCCGTCCAGGCAGAGAATTCACTGCTTAAAACAAGGTGGATGATGTTCTGGCCTTTTTGGTATGGGCTCGGGGGCTAAGGCGAAAGGAATCTAGTATAAATCGCAGTATAGTAGGCACCTAGCAAAAGCGGTAGAATTTCTAGGATCAGCTGCTGTAACCTTTGTGAGGTCAAACCGAAGTGTGGTGTGTGCACTTCTGAAAAGAGCTGGTTTGCCACGTTCATACAAGGATCGCAAACCATTGGAACGACGAAACTGGCATTTGAATTGATTAGTTATAATAACTGGTGCACGAACGTAGAAAAAAAATCCCGGCGGTAGAAGAGTCGGCTCAAATTATCCGGTCATTAACTGCATATAAGGTGTGTTGTGACGGGCGTTATCACCATAGAGAATTTTATCATGTTGAACTTCCTGCGGATTCTACAGAATATGCTCCTCAAAAAGACGCCAGCCCTCCTCAAGGCGAATGCGGCGTCGTTTTTCCAACTGCCATGCTAAAATTGCGGCTTAACGTTTATCGGCGATATCTTAAGGCGCGAAAACGCAGGCCTTAAATAAATAACGAGGACAACGCGTGTCCTCAATGCCCCTAAAACTTCTCTTTAAAAACTTATTGTCTGGCATTTTCTGACCTTGTCCATGTTTGTAACGCCGAAAAAGAACATTTACTGCAGGAGATATTTAATGTGCAATTCTTTTGCGCCTGTTTCGTACATGGCTAACCGAAAGCGAAAAAAAAAACTTTGTGATCTATGTTTCGAAGTAAATGGCGGCGTAGTTTAGTCTCAGCGCATGAACTATTGTCATTACGCACCCCAGTTTTCGGAACTTGGCGCCGAAGGCGTCATATGTATTTTTTTCTATTCTTTTCTTGCCGATTGAGCTGCGTTTTTATCGAAAGCAGTGTTTCAGTCATGAGGACAGGGTAATGTGTCAAAAACAGGCTGGCTTGATTTTGTTTCCAGTGTCCCATCAATGAACTCAAGAAAGACACCCCCGAGTCCACAGGATCATCGCGACAAAGAGCGAACTCGTCGATTATTTATTTATTGAATAATGATCTTCCAATCAATTTTCGTAAAGGCTGCAGGTGTGGTTCCGAAGTAATTAAAGGCGCTGAAATGCTTGTATTGTTGGTGCGCCGAGTGAGAGGGGGCGGGCTGCGTTACCTAGGTCCTTTATTACACTTTCAAATCTGGCCCCGTTAGTGGCGGTTCTCAGGTGTATATTCAAGATTGCGCCCGCGCAGACCCCGGAACATCTTGCGTGTTTGTCACTGAGGTATGTTGTTCTTGTTGTTGTTGCCTCAGAAGTGATGGCACATACCAACGGGGGGGATTAGGTTGTTCTTGTTGCCTCAAATGTTGTTGTTGCAGAAGCAAAATCTCCACGTAACGCCTTCCTCTTCCTTTTCGAAAATATTTTCATTGCTACAGTCACTTGGCCAGTGGTCTGAGCATAGGACCTCCAGATTCAATTGTTCAGGGGACTTCAGCCAAGGAAAGTAACAAGCTCAGTGCTTGTCGTAATCGCTTTATTTGCTGAGCCTTGGCATTGTACTGGCATTATTTTGATATGGGCAGCGGCGTTTAGCAGTCGTAGGGAATCGGCAATGCTGAAGAAGACAGGAACTCGGAATAGAAGAGAAGTTGAATTCGAGATGAGTGAGGCGGTGAAAAATACTTAGTGCACCTTTAGCTTCCTTTCTCCGGTAGTGTCCACAAAAGAATCGGCCGGCAGAACACTGCTCCTTAGTCGAACCATCATCTCCGATATTGTAAAAAGTATCAAAAAGCGGCTCGTAAGGGTGCCTTCCAAGGATTCAGGCTGATGTGAAAAGCTTATTGCTTCAAATCTGATATTTCACAGAATTTTCTGCACTTCAATTTTAAGAAATTGCAACCTAGCCGAGCGCACGAGAGAACTAATAACAATCTTTTTCAGAAAAGAATCATTCCGCAGCAAGAAAATTTCAAAAGACCTACAGCTTTAGAATTGAAAAGTTATGGTGCCATATATGAAAGCTACATACGCACACCAGCTGCATAAGCTCAATTTTTAGCATACCATAATGGCGCATAACGACGCGCAGAATTATATATTCGCTTCAATATAGACACCAGAAAAAAAAGACGGTAATAAGGTGTCCAATTATCTTTCGAACAGGATTTCTTGTCTACAAGGGAGCTGTTATTACAGTAATTGAGACGTACATCGTTGTCGTTATATGAAAATTTGTAACAGTTGGTAAATTTCCAAGTGTTGATTTGCTTGACAAGCTGATGTTCAACATTAGAAACGCAGCCAGTCGTTGGTACACTTCTATTTACTAAGGCGAAAAATGAGCTCCTTCTACCCTGCCGCACCGAAGCTCCTAACTCATTTTGATGAATATAAGAATACTGATGAGCCAAATAATTACCCTTAGCAAAGGAGGATGCACCAAAATTTATTCCAAATTCTGAAGGACGTACTTCACGCTCTTTGATGTAATATGCTTCAGGTAGCGGTAACAAGCTGACGAGTCTATTCGTTTCATGCTTCATAACTACTGCCACATGAATCACTATTACGTTTGCATTGTAACGCCTTTTCGCTCAGATCTCTGCAGTTAGACTAATTGGATCACTACGGCAAAGACAAACTTCGGTAGGAATGGTGATAAGCTGCAATGCACAATATAATTGATTGCAGCTAGTCAGGAAATGTGAAAGTATTTATAACGAATTACAAACTTTAATGATTTCTATGGAAAATGAACCTGATTTCTCGCCAGCCATTTTGTTCTGTTCCGTACGACAGAAACTACATAAACACGGAACACTGATGTTACTGTTACTGTAGTCTGTGCTTAAAATGAATGTGCGTCAGCTCTTGATGTACATCTACTTGTTAACTGCGATCTTTTTCTGCAGCGCAAATGGCTACGATATTCCGGCAGGAGAGCAACACAACAATCAGGACGACTTAGGCATCAGAGTGGTATGGTAGCAGAATAAATATTCTTTTTTTGGAGAATGTTGAGGATGTGTCATTTGTGTAAGAGGTTTGTTTGAGTTTTTTTGTTGCTTCAGAGGAAAGGCATTTGTGATTCGTACTAATGGGACAACGTTTGTTGTCGCGTCTTTTGTCTCGAGCGCTACTTAGTTCTCATTTAGCTTCCTTTCTCCGGTAGAGCGCATAAAAGAATCGGCCGGGCGAATACTGCTCGTAAGACAAACTGTCATCTCCGATATTTCGAAAAGTATCATAAAGCGGCTTGTAAGGGCGCCTTCTAAGGATTCAGGTTGATGCTGACAGCTTATTGCTTTAAGTTTGCGGTTTCAGGGAATTTTTCGCACTTAAATTTTAAGAAATTGAGACCTAGCCAACGGCGTGAGAGCACTGCTAACAACCTTTTTCAGGAAAGAATCATTTCGCAGCAAGAAGATTTCAAAAGATCTAGAGTAACAGCGAGCGTTAGAGTTGAAAGGTTATCGCGCCATATACAAAAGCTTAATAGGCATACCAGCTACATAAGCGCAATTTTTAGCATATCATAATGGCCCATAAAGACGCGCATAATTATATATTTGCTTCAATGTAGACACCAGAGAATACAGGCTATAATAAGGTGTCCAGTTATCTTTCGCACAGAATTTCTTGTCTTCAAGGAAGCTGTTTTTACCATAATTGAGGCATATATCGTTGCCTTCACATGAACATTTATAACAGTCGACAAAATCCTAATTGTTGATATGCTGGCCAAGCTGATGTTCAACATGAGAAACGGATACAGCAGTTGGTATACTTTTGTTTATTAAGGCGAAAAATGGGCTCCTTCTACACTGCCACCTGGAACCTCCTAACTTATTTCGATGAATATAAGAATACGGATCAGTCAAATAATTACTCTTAGCAAAGGAGGGTGCACCAAATGTATTCCAAATTCTGAAAACCGTACTCCATGCTCTTTGGCGTAATATGCTCCAGATAGCGGTAACAAGCGGACAATTCTATTCGTTTCATGCGTCATAACTACTGCCACAGAAATCACTATTACGTTTACATTGTAATGCTCTTTCGCTCAGATCTATGCAATTAGACTAATTGGATCACTAAGGGAAAGAAAAAAATTTTATAGCAAGGTTGATAAACTGCAAGGTACAATATAATTGATTGCAGCAAGTCAGGAAATTTGGAGGAATTTATATCGAATTACAAACACTAATGATTTCTACGAAAAATAAACCTGATTTCTCGCCTGCATTTTTGTTGTATTCTGAACGAGAGAAACTACATAAACACAGAACAGTGGTGTTGAGGCTACGGTAGTCTGTGCTTGAAGTGAATGTGCGTCAGTTCATGATGTACATCTACTTGTTAACTCTGATCTTCGTGTGCAGCGCAAATGGCTACGATATTCCTGCAGGAGAGCAACACAACAATCAGGACGACTTAGACATCAGAGTGGTATGGTTGAAAAATAAGTTTTTCTTGCAGAGTGTTGAGCATGTTTCACGTGTTTAAGAGGTTTCCTTGAGTTTTTTTCTTCCTTCAGAGGAAAGGCGTTAGTGATCCGTACCATTGGAACAACGTTTGTTGTTGCGCCGCCCGCCTACGTCTACTTGTTCCTGCCGTTTAAATGAGTCCGGGAGAGACGGAATGCTGGCAGCTTCCGAGTGGTTTGACGTTTAAGGCTTCTCGGCGCAAGCGAAATACCACTGAAGTCCACTCTTCCTGTAAAGAACAGCACTGTCGCGCACCAAACAGGGGACAATCGGCAGTCGCCGTTTCCTGTTCGCCTCATCATCTTTAACTCTGCACCCTCTTTTTCACAACTGTCCGGTCTCCTCCGCTCATCTTGATTTTTCCTGTTTTCTGGTGGCTACGATTACCCTTGTGTCGATTGAGTAACCTGAGTTGCCTTTTGTTTGGTCCTATCAATGGTGTTCTCCTGATGTACGCAGGACTGGATTCTATTAAGCTCCTGTCTCGCTGCCGTTTCGGGCTCCATGGTGGAAGGCTGGCACTATGGCCATATTTGACATATTTCTTTATGGGCAACTCTTGGATTTCGAAAAAGCGTCCTCTGAAGAGAGGGCGGATCGACGTAACCAAGGATTTTTTTACAGAACGTAATGAAATATTCAGCATAATCCACAGCGAAATACTCCGAAAAGAAGCCAAAATATTTATACAAGTTTGTTGTGTCAAAGTTTCACGTAGATGTATTTGGAGCTCGCTCCTTGGTTAATGAATTATGTAGAGCTAATCTTTTGTTTCCAATACGTGACAAACGTCTGGATTTCAAACTCCCAAACAGTAAAGTGCCGACTGAATACCCAGTCTCTGTGACACACCACACAGATGTCTGCATATAGTGCGCGGTACCATCTCTAACAGAAACTTTTTGCACCTAGCGCAAGAAGAAATTCTAGTGGGACGCACAGACCGGAATATCACTGATATGCAGAGAATGAAACGATTTAAACACAGCAAAGAAGTACCGATGTAGCACCTGGCCCTCACCTTGGTCTCATGCACGTTTTGTGATTCGGTTTAAGTCGTTGCCACCATTTCGCGCACCTCAGCCTGCGCTCCCAGACACCCTTTGAGCGTGTGGGGGTAGCGGTCTAGGTCACAAAGAAGATGCCCTCGACTCGGCGTGGCAAGCTCCGCCGAAGACTAGCTAGGAAGTGACAAGGGGGGGATCGTTTTGTGTCCAGCTTTCGGCGGTCGCAAGCCAGAGAATGGGTTGGAGCCAAAGGGTCACAAAGCAAAACAAGGTTTATACAGCTGACAGGTGATACAGATACTTTCACAATAACTCGTACGAGCACATACAAAGTGATTTACAATACAATGCAAGTCGTGTACAGTAACATTTGAGAGATATTAGCATACACGAAAAGCTTTGCTCCCAAAGTGCCCTAAAACAAGATAGACAAAAACAGACGAAACACAATTTGTTCACCGGGCCCTGGGACAGTCCGACGACCTGAGGAACACGACAGAGCCGTCCGGCAGGTTGGCGCTCGTTGCCTCGCGAACGGGCGCGGTTCTCAAAAGCTTAAAGGGCGGCTCGGGCTGACAGCAGCGGTCAACGCCCCTCATTAATAGGCGCGGCCCGCGTCTGTTCGTTCTTCGCGCCAAGGCAGGCGCGCACATACACGCTGTATCATCTGTACAATTTCCTTCTCCTTCTCGCACCGGGCGCGACCCCATTGGTCAAGCGCAAAAACAGGTTTATAAATCGTTCCAGATCCTTCTGGCGTTCCGCTGTCCTCTACGCAAGAGAAAATGGGAGAGGGCATCTCTTAGCAAGCTCAAGGCTACGCCATCTGCTTCGACAACGAGTAGAAATCTCTCAAACGTTCTAGAACAATCGAATGCTCGCGCGGCCATGTTCCCTTTGGCGCAGCGCCGATGAGCAAAGTGAAAAGGGCAGCAGGACACACAAGGTTAGGCGCGCTCTCCAGGGTTCCTTCTCGACTGTTCGGGATTTTTATGTGGCGCGCGGGCGAGATTGCTTCCGCGCTGTGCCGGTTTTTTCGAATATGCGCCGAATTTTGTGAGTGGTGTACAGAAAAAATGACGTACCTCCGTTCGCAGGAAACCCACGTCGCTGCAATAAATGACAGATGTTTGGTTATAATTGCTCAAAGATTTCTCGTGGCCGTGAAAAACGTGCGTAATGATGCGCCCGACATGATCATCCTCTTGACAGCTTCGATGCTGTGTCACGCTGCATGCACAGTGACTGGGAGCACCCCGCATGCTGCAGGTCATGTCCATCATAAAAAAATGAAAACAAAAGAGCACAATCTTCTTCGCAGCCAAAACAAAATTTGCTAAAGCGGTGTGTGCGCGGCGGCACACATCACTGTAATTTACACTCAGTTGGCAAAGCTTTAAGCAGGGCCCTCCACGCCCTAGGCAGACACAACGAAAGTTGCCCTGCTGTCGGTGAAAAAGGGCCAAATGGCCCTTGAGTTGGCAGCCTGCAAGGCTTCTCGGCATCAGAGGAGGCCTGGAACCTCAACACTCGTGCCCCCAACCCAAGCACCTCGTCGTCCAGTGCCGCAGGCATAGCAGCTGTCAGCCAGTTGCGAAACGCTCTTGTTGTGATTTGTCATTAACAGGGATATTGCCCAGTTTAATAGAACCATTATGAAACATACATGTTGTTGGGATTGGGTTCGCGACATTGGCACCTCAAGCTTGATGTCGTGCTCGAGGAAACGGAGATCCGATGTTGCCAGAAGACGGGAGAGTTTTATGTAAAAAAATGTTACATCTTGCGGATGTCGACAAGAGGGAGCTGATACATGGTGGTGCCCTGTACGAGCACCCCCCCCCCCTCCCGCCTCCCGCCATTGTGCTTATGCTATCACGTCACAATACGCAGCCGTGGGAGAGGGTGAGGAGGACCGCCCAGGTTCGAAAGACATGTTGACGTGTGTTTGCGTAGGATAGTGAAGGTGTAGGCGAAGAGCAACAACGCTTGCGCGATTGTTCGAGGCTATAGTGCCCGAGCTTCTGGGAAGAGGCCGTGGAGCCGGTCGCGTTCTTTCTGCCGCTGGGATTATAAGCCCGGAGTCACGTCTCGGCAATGGTGCGAACAAAACGTATCAGAGTACCCCGAATTGATATAGTGAGCAAAGTTCTTGTACGGACATTGTTTGCAGCTCAGTTTCTTTTTCTGATCAAGATCGCGCCGAAGCTACAAACCCACGAAACATAGGCTGGTGTTAATTAGTTGTGGAAGAGGCTCTTTACTGTAGCTTTATGAGAAACACCTTGAGCCATAAGTCATCCTTAAACTGTATTCTATGTACAACGTATAAACCGCTCTGGGCGGGTGTAGCAGTGAACTGGATGCCTGCAACATGTGTTCACTTACAGGTATACCTCCAGATTTGTTTTTGTATGAGCATGGCACATGTCATTTTGTGTCGTTGCTCAAGAGCTTTCAACGGATGTGAGGCGTGCCTGTGTTCGGACATGTCGTTATTGCCTAAAAAGTACAGGCAATTTTTTGAATGAAGAGAACAAAACCATAAAAAATAGTTGTTTCGAGAATGCTTAGTTTAATATACTTACAGATCATCATGCACATTTAAAAAATAATGTTTGCTTCCGCACTGTCAGAAACCGTTTCCCGTTCGTGATATTTTATAAGGTTACCCGTTCCTTCAATCCTGTTTTTGTAAGAAGCAGATATCCATGAAGCCACACGTCTCCGGCAAATAAAATTGAGAAAGTGTGTTCTATTGTCTGCGCATCGATGTGAATTGAGTCGCATAGAAACTTGAGAAGAGAAAATGGTAATATCGATTGTGCCTCCGTCGAATTACTCTACAATACGTGGCCTGCTGAAGGAACCTTGACTTCTAATTATTCCAGGTTGTGTCTCTTTTCTAGAAAAAGCCTGTGAAGGCCCTCTCCTAATCTGTCTGTGTTGTTGAGAGAGATTTTGCTGCAAAATATAAAGCATGTAAAGAACTCGTTTAACCTCAAGTAACAAAGAGAACACAGTTGTCAGAAATACACCACATAAGAGTAACCTCACCGGATGAAACAAGCCGCTTATATGCATCAAGATTGTCTCTACTACCACAAAATAAGCTTCCAGGCGAGAAACCTTCCACCAGAATATCATCGGGTTTGATGACAATTGGCGCTAACCTCAGGGGATCTTCCTAAGTGTAAGACTTTGCACGATGAATGAACAGCTGGTGACCTTGGTACCTTGCACTAAATCCAAATTGAGTGTTACTGGCATCATCGGTTCGCTGACGTAGCCCGCTACACGAAGAGACTTCATATCCGGCGCTCTGGAGTCTTATGTACCCAGTAAAATCTTCAGAAAAATGCGCAAACTGCGAACTTAGGGCCACATTGGACCACGAACTATTGAAATGTTCCCATGCCACCCGGTAGGAAAGTGGCATAAAGACGAAAGACCAATCGGAGGCCATACTACTGGGCTCTGACCCGGCGACTCAACTGCCACTCGTCCGACTGGACGAAGCCGCCGCCGAAAGTCAATACTTTTCGGCCGTCGTCTAGGCGGGCAGACCTCTAGCTTCCCTCTTTCTATTGAACAATAAATGTTTCCTATCCTATCCTAAGAATGTCAACGCCGCAAAAGGGTGACGACTATACCCACTGGACTTAAAGAACGAGTTCAAACACCATCGAGACGTTTCCAGCAGATCGGCATTGACCTACCTGATCAATTTCCAACTTCGGCATCAAGTAACAGGTGGATGATAGTAGCAAGTGACCACTTGACCCACTACGCCGCAACGAAAGATCTGTCGCGTGGTAGTGCGGAAGAATGTGGGAAAATTTTCGTTTAAAAACCAACTGTAGATATGCATAATTAGGCCACATGCAGATTAGACGCGCCAACACAGCGTGGGCATTCTTTCGAAATGCTTACCTTGGCTTTGTGTTTTTTAATCGCAGTTAGCCTTCGTTATTTATTGTATTCGTATGATTTAAGTGGTATATCCGGTGTATTTTGTGTGTCATGAGCGTTTGCATGGAATGGATGAAGCACATTAGGTAAATGTCACAATGTTTATTACAGTCGTTCTAGATGCATGCATATCAGTGGTGGCTCCCGTTCTGCAGAAAATCCCGCGTCGTCGGCCTTGTCGGTGGCGGCGTTGTGAGCGCAAAAACAGGTGGTCCACCTTCCGCCTATGACACGTTGCTCTGTGGCGCCATCACAACCTCGCCACTATGGCAAGTAACAGACATGTTAACCGGAGGACTTGAACGACAAAGGGCTTTTTCCTGAATGTGGGCTTAAGTGCTACCGCAGACAAAATTAAGGGGACACTTAGGCTCCGTCTTAGGCATATGACGCAAAAGTGTTAATGTTTCCCTTCAGCGATCTGGGTCCTCTTTGCATATCAGTTTTCTGACACTGCACTTTAGTTTTATTTTTAGCGAGCTAACACTTATAGTGGCCATTCCTCGCATTTAGCTGTGGTGTCATTGTCTGTTTGTCCGAAGCCGGTTACGTAGCAGGCGAGCTGCCTGCCCCCTGTGTCAAGCGGCAGTTCAATTAATCATGGTAAGCTGCACGGGAAGAGCAACTTTATCGCAACCCCAGTCCCACCGATTGCACTACATGCCATAGAAAGGCAGAGCGCATCGCTTTACGCTTGCGCCAGGAGTGGTATAGGATGGCTCCCAGGGATCTATGAATCTAGAGAATGATCGACTTCGCATATATGAACACTGACCCATTGTCGCTAACATAACAACTGCTACCCGTAAACACTGGATCTGGACACCGGAACATAAAATCAAACTGCTTGCGCATCCAATGCGCATTTGGCCTAACCCCGCAAATCGACCATCACCTTCTTCGCTCGGTTTTTATTTTTATGTTTATGCAGTGTTTATTTACCAAGAGATACACCAGGCTTTCCTTTAAACAATTCGGATGAACGGCACTAAATAATCGAGGGGTGACACGGCTGGCTCGCGACCAAAGATAGAGCGGTTCGGATTCCATCCCGGCAATTTTGTTTGTTTTTTCATTCTTGTGGAATGTTTAAATTACCTGCGCGAGACCATGTGGTGGTAACGGCACGACCCTCTCGACCAATCCCGATTTTCGCAGCACGGCAACGGCAATTACAACATCGCGTTCTATTCTGAACAGGACCATTATCGCTATCATATTAAAGCATCTGTCTTCGCCACGGTGTTGTTGAAGTTGTCAGAGACAGGGGAACGGCGTTTACTGCCGAGCTTACCCATCATCTGCCAAAATATCACGTAGCAGCGACGGCAAGCGTTCAAGAGAGAAGACGGAGAGACGCGTGGAATCTGAGAAGTTTTTTGAGACTAGTACGTTCCTAGTATCAACTCAGCGACTCAGGGACATAAATGGCGGAAAGTGCGCTTACCTATCGACGAAGAAGAGAATCGAAGCCGCTGTGGATTGCGAACAGTTCAAAGTCGAAGTTGAACATTCTACGTAAGGCGCGGAAAGCACGTACGATAACCTGAAAATTGCGTTCGAGGTTACATACATACAAACATTCCGCACAAATGTGATCGCATGTGTCCTCACAAAGTGACAAAACAAAGTGATGAAGCAGCGTGCTCATGTCTTTCAGCGTGTAGAAACATTGCAAAGCTTTGCGGCAGTATCCGCAGCTCAGCATTCAAGCAGCGTTCAAAGCATCATCTCGTACCGAGTTGTTGCTTTTTGTGACGCATCTTCTGTAAAATAGCCGGTTTTTGCTGTGTGGTTTCGTTTTGTGGAAACGAAGTAGTTTAGAGTCGCTGTCTTCTGTGCGTTAGGATACGATGTGCCACGTTCACCTCAACGATGAATGAAATTTGAATACTTTTTAAGAAATGTGGAGCGGTGGCAGGGTTGACGGCAAGTCTGGTCTGCGTACACGAACATTTCGTTAATTTATCGTTTTTGGCTCTCGAGAAAAAGGCACTGAGAAGCCGTTTGTCAACACCTCGGGTGCTCAGTTTTGGTCTGTCAACGTCTGCGTACAGTCACCTAAAAAACGTGACAACGAAAAACAGCGTTTGTTTCATCTCATGCTGCCAACTCAGGTCATTGTATGCTTGATATTGAAATCTTGCTAAAAGATTTGTGCTCAGTATTGAGGTCAAAGTTGCTGTACAAGGAGAAAGTGAATAATTTGCATGCGATAAACAGAGCACATTAAGAAACTGTTTTGCGTTCAACAGCCATCAACGTGGCAAATTGATATTCTGAATTAGTAAGGACAGTAAGCGTATACATATGCGTTACGGCCCTCATTTCAGCGTGTCGAGGGGGACCAAGCGGATCTTCGGTTGGTAATTCTTGAAGTCGCTTTTTGAATCATAATAGAGATTGGCGCTTTTGTGGTGACGACAGTCTGAGAAAAAAACTTGTGCCTAATAATAATATGCTAACACGTGTCTCTGATCGGTTGTTTTCGTAACAGGTATTCAATACGAGTGAAAGAGTTTGGCTGTATCAGCAAACCATAAGAGAGGATGTGACAATGATTATAAATAACAAAATCGTGACGGAAAATTACACTTGTATTCGCAATGAGATGACTGGAATATCGAAGAAATACTATAATTATACACAAAAAATGACCTTTGAATCCCGAGAGTAAGTAAACTCATTGTGTGCGTGCATGCGTGTGTGTGTGTGTGAGCGTCCGTGCTGGAATTCTCCGAGAAACTGGTCTGCGCAAAGACCCCCCACAGGAATATCAGCGGAATAGTCGTAGAAGTGCGTGCGAATGCGCTACAGGGTGTTCAGCAGCAGTCCTTGAATAATTTCCAAATAGTCTCCTTGAGATACAACAAATGATGGTATCTGATACTTAGTGATAGCCGTTCTTGTGGATGTCTGAAAAAAAGAACATCACTGTATATGTTTAGTTGTAGCCGCCGCGGTGGCTCAGTTGTTATGGCGCTCGGCTGCTGACCGGAAAGGCGCGGGTTCGATCCCGGCCGTGACGACCGAATTTCGATGGAGGCAAAATTCTAGAGGCCCGTGTATTGTGCGATGTCAGTGCACGTTAAAGAACCCCAGGTGGTCCAAATTTCCGGAGCCCTTAACTACGGCGTCCCTCGTAGCCTTCGTCGCTTTGGGACGTTAAATCCCCATAAACCATATCAAATCATCAGTTGGTTAATTAAACTTCAGTTTAACGTCAGGTTTCCGCTATTCACTGAAATAGTTTAGTTTTTTATTGCAGTTTGGCATCTGGTTGAAATCAAGAATTACAACTGAGCGTTAGTAACATTCGTATCAGATTTGTGAATTTTGGATACTGCCACGAAGGCTGTAGGGGAACCCAAGATTGAGGTCTGCGTTTCATTCACCGATACAGGTTGTTGTTGGCCTCATACAAATGGCGCGTACCCACAAGGGGCCCAGTGCAGCCTGAGCGCTCCTCAAGCTCCATAAGTCGCTTTGTCGCCCTTCCGGCTAAGCGCGGATGCAGCGCAGTGCTAGCTACGCACGTGGAATTATCCCGTCTCCCCCTACGCGAGAAGAAAGCAAAATATCGATGCGAAATGAGCTACGTACCGGTGAGGAACAAAAATAAAAGGGGGTGGGGAGGAGCCGAAATACACAATCCGTGCTACTTGGGAGGCGGGGAATGTCAAGTCCGCACTTGCCGCTGAGTGATAAGGGCCTAACACACAGCGCTCAGTCACGCGAAAAGTACGCCTTTAAACGCGCCGCTTGGATGGTTTGAAGCCGCTGACTAAATCAGGAACAACTTCATATCTTACTCTGTTGATGTGGCGCTGGACTTTGTACTGTCCGAGCTATTCAGAGCACCTCTTTCGGAGCACAGGGGTCCACACCCGCATCTTGGCGCCGGGTTCGTAGTACACCGTCCTTTGCCGAAGGTTCAATGATCTCTACGGCTAACAGTTAATATGTATCTAAAGAGTCGAGCTGCAAACGCCTTGACCCTGTCAGTAATGATTGTCGACAAGGCACTGTGCCTAAGCACAACGTCGTGAATAAAAAAGAGAGCAATATCGGTGGCAGTACCTCGCGCAAGAGCCTTCGTCTCGGCGTAGCGGGTCAAGTAGTCTGTAGCGACTACGATCCACTCTTGGACAGTCGACGACCAAGGAAATAGTCCTGGAAGGTCTATGCCGGATTATCGAATGGTACTTGGGGTGGTTTGATAGACTACAACGTACAGAGATGCTTGAGCGCGGTGTTTTTTTCCGCTAGCATTTCCGGCAGGACCTGATATAACGCATGGCGCTTGAAGTGAGTTGGGACCAGTAGTAGTTCTGCCGCATCCGAGATAACGTGCGTGCAAGGTGCGGAAGTCGGTTCGTCATGGCAGGCAAGGAGGACTTCGTTCCGAAGATCAGCGGGTATTACGAGCATGTAAGTTTCTGGACTGGAAGTAGACATCTTAAGCACAGCACTCCGGAAGCAGAACGATGATGGCCTACGAGCTCGGCATCCTGGTTCTATAGGGTGCCCACCTTCGAGATGGTCGATGCGCAGCAGCTGTCCTGAAATGAGGTGAGACATACAGATTGCTCCGAGGAAGCTATCGTAGTCTGTGCATTCTTGCGTAGGAGATTCGAAGAGAACACGCGGCAGGCTATCAGCGTCGGTGTGCTCGTCGAATCTCCTATCAGCGTCGGTGTGCTCGTCGAATGGTCCTTACTGACGCCAAAAGGTTTTCTTCGGTGCTAGAGCAGTTGAATTCAGCGCACTTAAGCGCTCGGCTAGCGCAGTTGATCTCTTTGTCGACATCGTCTTGCAGCTGAACTAAAACAGCGCAGTCGCCGACGTTGCTCGTAGAAGTGTGTACCTCTGTGTCGGCACCGTCGTCGAAATGTGAGAGGATCGGAGGTAATTTCGGGGTGACCGCAACTTGTCTAAAGCCGTGTGCAGTTCGCTGCCCCAGGAAAATGATGGGTCATTCCGGGTTAGGAGCGTCAGAGAGCTGGCGAGCAGCGCAAAATTTTAATGAAGCGAAGGTATTAGGAGAAGGGGCACAGAAATTGTCGGACCACTTGTTTTGGGCGGGGAGTGGAAAGACCTCAACAACAGCAACTTTCTCAGTGCCAGCTCGGATTCCGTCAGAACTCATGACGTGCCCTCGAAAGTTGAATTCTGTGAATCTTAATTGGCTTTTGTTGTTTTTGTGGGAGAGGCTAGGGGACCGAACGGCTTCGAGCCACAGTTCCGAGCCTCTGAGCTTTGGGCTTGCACGATTAACAGGGGTGGTCACGGGAGGCGGGCGCGTGTAGTCGTCTGCAGGAAAAGGCAGCATTGATCGAACCCTCGTCAGTGTCACGTCCCAAGGAGCCGTGCAGGCAGCCGCAGGGCAGAACGAAAGAATGAGCTCGGTTTTAGTACGCTCGCACGTATAATGGACTTTCCCCAAATTTAGCCCTTGTGTGCTTGTCTCTCTGTCTGCCAAAAACCGGTTTTGCAGCTGGCTGATGATCTGCTTATCGTGTAGGCGGTAGCTCAATAAATACTGAGAGGCTATACAGTAAGAGCAACCTAGATCAGAACTCTTCCTAAGATCCACCGGTGGCAGCATAGAATGGCCGCTGGAGCGCTGCACCACTACGCCAGGAATTGCTGGAAGACTCTCAGGGGTCTATAAATGAACGGAATGACCAATTCCTCATATGGGGACATTGCAAAGAATAATTAAATTGGTTTTGGGGGATAGGAAACGGCGCAATATCTGTCTCACTTATCGTCGAACACCTGAGCCGTTCCGTAAGGGAAATGATAATTTAAGGATTGAGAGAAGAAAGGAAGTAAGATGTGGCGTAGTGGAGGGCTCCGGAATAATTCTGACCCACTGGGGATATTCAACATGCATTCACATCGCATAGCACACTGGTGCCTTTGCGTTTCACCTCCATCGAAGCGCGGCCGCCACGGTCGGGTTCGAACCCGGGTACTTCGGATCAGTAGCCGAGCGCCCTGACCACTGAGCCACCGCCCCGGGTGTGACATTAACTCAATATCGCTATCCGGACAACTGCCTTCCATGAACACTGGATCTGAACGCCGGAACCAGAGTAAAAACTGAACTTCTTGCGCTCATTTGGCCTAACTACGCAAATCTACCATATTTTTTTTTCAGTACCCAAGCTAAGTATAGCCCGAGCACTCTTCACGGGCCATGGGCCGCACGGTGCTATAGGCACGTCGCAAAACGCTATTCTGCTTGTCACTGCGCTGCCAAAATTGTGGTTGTGCCGCGGATCATTCAAGAACCTCGTGGCTGTGGAGCGGACACATGAATGCAAACCAGTGCATATCACTGGGCTAAAGCCCGAGCCTCCAGCCTGGGTTGGAAATCCACCAAAGCCGCAAAAAGCTATCGTGACACCTTTTAAGCACACTATTACTGGTGGACTTTGCTGAGTCTTACCTGTGCAATCCTGGATGTTTAAAGCATTATTGAAGGCAGCATATAAATCAGTCAACCTCATTCATATCCCAGTAAATCTGAGGAATCTTCGAATGAGCACGAAACTTTCTTTTAGCTGCCTTTCCTCACAGAAACATGCAAACATTGCTCGAAAAGGCAGTCAGTTTTGAAACTAAGCATTTTAACGACTATGAGATAAAAACCCTGTGACAAATGAACCTTGAGACATAAATTTCTCGGTTTTCACTAACGTCTGAGAATATTTCTTCCTCAAGACATGCAATTGCTCCATCCTTACCTGTTGAAATCTAGCGTATTTTTTTTAAATTTAGGCAATATAGGTATTTGATTGCATTGAAATAGCAATGTGCAGTTTTTTAAAAAGTTTTCTGAGTGATCCTAAGTATCTAGTAATTCTAAGGCAAGAGTATACTTTTCTATTACACAGATTTAAGCTAATAAAAAGAAGGATGAATTTGTGGGAAGAAAGAGTTATTTATTCGATGAGAGCTGCGAGGAACAGTTCGCGAACAGAGAGGTTACGTAATAACCCTGGGGTGCTCAAGCTGCATCGTCCTGAGTGCTGTGAAGAGTACGGGAGTAAGACGAGATTTGTTTGGCGGATCATGAGGAAATTCAAAATAGGGTATCAAGACGCGGTATAAAAGGCATCGCTGTCACACATAGCGTTTTGGGCACTGACTGTAACGGCATCTTGGAAATGAAAGGACTTGTATCTGGTGGCAGTAGAGCACGCTCTGCACCGACGTACATGAGTTAGATTCCATATAGCACTGCACAAAGATTAATGCAATGGGTGAGAAAAGCGAGTGCAGGCCGGAATTCCTCACTTGAAGCATTCCATGACAAGTCTGCACACTTTTCCAGTGCAATTGTGGTTACTTGGCGCCTCTGCATCGGCATTGAAGGATAAAGAGAGGGAGGAAAGGCAGGGATGTTAACCAGAAAGGCTTCCGGGTGGCTACCCTGCACTGGAAAAGGGAATGAGGGGAATAAAGAAGAAAAAGAGAGGGAATGGGAAACACAGTCATAATATGTCTATCAAGGGAGACGTTCTTATAAAAAAACAAAGCAGTACCTTGTAAACCTTGATGGCAGTCGTCTGCTGTGGCCACCAACCGACCTCTGCATTGGGACGTGCCTGCACAAATGTTATACCTTAGTAGACAATTGCCATGACGTTTGTCGTCCTCTAAAATGCATAACGCCTTATGCAACATCGACCTCTGAGATATTAGGGTCTAACAAACTTCAGTTATATCAAGCAATTAGTAACGCACTGGTGTCAGTATCTTCAGTCGCCGGCAAGAATCCTAGCATTAAAGGGGGAACTGCGCGAATAGACCGGACAGGAGACAGACACAAAACTTCACCGCGGGCGATTTCGTTTCCATAGGGTGTTTTTTTAATTGTTTACAGATCATTACTTTAAACCGTGGGGAAGATACATCGCTGCGGTCTGAGCAGGTAGATTATAGAGCAAGTGGTACATTATATACGTAATGGAGCTGAGTGACTAAAGGAATGATTGCCTAAAATCAGCTAATCAACTGTTAGTTTTGGTTGTACATGGATGCATCTGCACCATCTTTCCTTAACAAAATCTCCAAAGCGTATTTGTGTTGCATTGCTGTATTGTATGGTTTAATTACTCTACTCCTTGTGTTACATTTGAAATTGCGGAAATATGTTTGCGCTATTGTATTTGGATTTTTATCTAAAGAAACGGTGATTCTGCGGCAGCATGCTGTAAACGTGTATGGGGGTTAAAACGCCGTCAGGCTTCCGAGCATTTAGCCTTATGCCACCAGCAGGTAATAGCCGTATCACTTCGTTATAAATAAAGTTACTTTTGTTTAGGGGCCAACATTATATTAAGAAATTGAAGGCCGTAAGCATAGGAACTTAGTGCAGTTTTTTAAATTTCTTTTTCGGCAATGCAGCTGCAAATATCTAACCTAAAAAATACACATTTTTATTAGCTTGTAAATTGCGCTTCTCACAACGAATATATTTAATATAGCGCAACTCACATTTTGTATACCACAAATACAGGATCCGTTTGTCTATTTTATGCGGTATAAACAATAAACTGGATTTTCTTGACAATGCTACGACCAGCGATGCCATTCTAAAACATATGCATTGCGGGAAGACAACTTTACGAGCTGCAAAAATGCGCAGCTTTGACGTTCAATATTTAAAAATGAATTGCCGATAAAGAAAATTTAAAAACTGAACTGAGATTCTATGTTGACAACCCTCAATTTCTTATCAAAATTTCGGTCCTTGAAATCAAAATATAGAAAGTCATTAGTTAATAGTTAATTAATCAATTCATAATTGAACTTCATTACATGCATAACGTCCAACTTGTTGTACAAACCAGCTCCACAGACCGCACCTACATATCTTTCGCAGGTTTTAAGATATCGATCTGTTAACAGTTAAAAAAAACGCGGAATATCTCCTGTCCTCTCCTGCTCGCGCAGCTCTCCCTTTTTAATGGAATGAACCAACTAGCCCCCAAGAATATTCTATAAGAGAATTGTAGGCTCTGAGGAACTTTTCCCATGCCCTTGATGTCTTCATCAAAGAAGAATATATCTCAATGGCATAAAAGGCAGCCTGTAATCTATATTTTCGCGTTAATTAGTGAAGATAACCCAGCGTTAGAAGCTCCATCAACTTTAAAAAACAACGGTAAAATATTTAACAGAGACAGTTCCGTAGATACTGTTATAGCACTGCTTTTTCCTAGACAAACAGCACTCTTTTGCTCCGTCTTTGTATCTGCTGTTCGATTTTATATTGAACAGCAGCAAATAAAAGATCAATCGTGTAAATAAGCTTCAATTTTAAACGAACTATACACTATAAGCGGTATGGCCAGAGAGGTCTGTCACACCGCGAGTGGTCTGCACAACTTGTTAAAAGTGAAGAGCCCAACAGGCTTGCTTAGAGGCTGCGTAATTGAGCCCTTGTAGCACTTGGGGGCGGCCCATATGTGAGAGCAGTTAAGTTGTAGGCGCTTCTACACTTCAAGATACTATATTGCTGGCGGTGCATAAGGAGCTTCAGAGCGTGACTCAAATGGAAACATCGTGGGCTCTAAACATCTGCCAAAAGCTGTGCATTGTGTCACAGAAAGCAAGCTGAGTCTATTTTTAACGTAGTCTCTGACTTTGAAACAGATGACAGAAGCTCAATTTATGCTGAAGCATTCGTGAATTCTAGTGTAATGTTAAATAATGACACCGAAGGTGTTATAGACTTCAATATATTCTATGCCCTTAACTAATCCTGGTTGTGTGATAGGTATTCTATGAAGTTATCACTAATAATAACATGAAAACCTAGCATCTGAAGAAAAGGGAGTGCTTTGAGCTCAGAAAATCTATTCCAAAAGAGATCAGATTCTTGCCGCAATACTGTTATAGATGAAGTGCGCAAATATAACTACCCCTGTGTATAGCCTTCATACATTACGTAAAACATGGGCTAAGTCGATATATCAGCGGTTATGAAGGAGTTGTGCAACCAGGGTATGACACAGGTAACAAGTAGAGGCACTTAGTAATATCTAAGCACTGCAAAACAATCAGAAACCTGCATAAAATTTGTTAAATACAATTTATAAAGCGTGTAATTCAAGAGGGTCCAGTCTGTCTGCGTCTATTCACTGCGTGGCTATAAGGGACTTATGAAAAACCTTGTATCAGGAAGACGTCAGCATACTCTACAGCAGTTCGCCTTAGACACCTCCTATTTATTAACGGCATAGCGTTGCTAAGTGCCTGAGGTCAAAAATTTCAGCGCGTGAGTGAAGTCTTAACAATCAAAGTCGAATGGCATCATTGAACCTAGAAAGAACAAAACAGATGCCATGTTCAGCAGTCTGGTGATGTAAGAGGTCAGACGTCTACAGCAGTGATTCAAAGAGAAAGTAAATATAATTCGTCTATCTTGGGTTACGCCTGACAACACAACCGAACCAATGCCCTGAAAAAATTAGTACATTAAGAAGGGGGAAATTTCGTAGGAACACTACCCTGGCGACTTAAGTTGCCGCTGACGAATATTCCTTGCAACGAAGGTTTATATTCCTCATTTTTGCACGTACTGAACTTAGGTGAAATGCTTTCAGATGAATAAGAAGCTGCAGCGATGAGGAAAAATTTCGTGGTAATGGTTTATTAGCGGAAAAAAATGGCATTTCGTTGGGAAATAAAAGGCAAGCGACCAATTTCCTTTGGTCGCTTGCAACTCTAGCGGGGAACCAAAGAGTTCGGTCGGCAGACGAGATCAGAAAACTAGTTGTTATAATTCTGCCCGCGGCTCGCCTAGGATAGGGCAAAAAATGAACGCTCGTGAAGTGGTCTTTGTCTTGAATTGGCTTTTTGTCCTTTGTCCAGACAATGATGAATCAATGCTTCCGCTGAGCTTGCACATCACTTCGGGGTCTCAAGTACGGTTAGGCAGAGCCGATCATCATACCGATATATCTGTTTCCATCTTTTGCAGGATAGACACTCCTTACATGGGAACGTTCATACTAAACACGACAGAGCCTCCAAGGTCTATGCTAGTCACTTACCTTTATGGTGAGTTTGTTAGTCATGTGTGCAAACAAGAATGATTACGGGAATGTCAAGTTACCAATTGTTTGTGTTTTTTGGGTTTCTCTCTATACATTGTGACTGTATTTAACACTATTTATCGTTACGCGTGGCGATGGCTTACTCTGATAAGCAAGTTGATAATATTGGAATAAAAAGGAAACATATTTCTAAATCATTTCATATAGAGCATGAGACAATAGCTAGGTGTGATATAATGAAGCCGCTTGATTTTTTTTGGAAGATCACTAGTGATAACATTGTTAAAGTACAGGAGCATGCGATGTAGGCTTGCTGCTCTATTTAGTCTCGCAGATCGAACTTTTCGTGGGGCAGAAATTATTAGTAGTCTTAAAATTACGAAGGAAATTTAACGCTTGGCAGCGCATCAACAATCTCAGATACTGGAGAATGGCGTGATAAAAGCTGCATCCAATTTTTGTTTTGCTACGATCATGACCTTTGCGAAAGGAACGTGTTTCTAGAATGAGATTCCGGCTATTTCTAACGGATTATTAGTGTAGTCCAGCAGTGGGCACTTTCTTGCGGCAGCAGATAATGTGCAGTGCATAAAATAATTTTGAAGGTGAAGTAAACTGTAAACTTTTGGATACCCACTTTTCCAGCGAAGTTTTCTTGAACATACTTAAAGCTGAGTCGTTTTGTTACATAATGCCGCTCAGTTTTAGCTTAAGGCAACAGGGCGACGCGAGAAACAGAGGAGTAGTGCAACGAGGTGTGGGAAATACGAGGCAGAGGTTGTGACGCCTGTATGATAACGGAAGCCCTCTTGCCAAAGCCAACGCACTTCGTTAATTTTCCACGTCTGAACTATCAAAGAGTCCCCGCTGAGAAAAAAAAGTCAAAGCTGTGATTAAAATTGGGCTTGAAGAACTGAAAGGCACCGCAACTTCCTCACTTCTTGGTCGAAACCTAATCCACGCCATGAGAGGAGGGAGGAATGCTGGACTAAAAGGAGAAAGGGATGCCGCAGTGGAGTGCTGCGGAATAATTTCGACTTCTGAGATCTTTAACTTACACTGAAATGCTGGCGCAGACTTGCGCGCTTTCCGTTTCGCTTCCATGGAAACCTGGCTGCGACGGTCGGGTTCGAACCCGGCTGCAGCAGTCGTATCTCGAAGGAGGCTAATCGCAAAAGGCGCCCGTATGCTGTAGGATGTCAGCGCGCGTTGGAGATCCCCAAGTGGTCGAAATTAATCCGGAGCCCTCCACTACGGCACCTCTTTCTTTCTTTCTTCTTTCGGTCCTCTTTTTCCTCACTGCGCGGTTAAGGTGATGTGTGTTCAGAGCTCTCTGCACAGGCATTCAATGGTTACATCCTTCACGGTACTTTTCCGAAGTTGCGACTGCTACTCTGCTTCAATTTGGCCATAAGACAGTTTTAACATATTGCTTACGTAATAACACAGACATATACCAGTTTAGATGACGCCTCATGCGCACGAGGAGCGGCTCGGCAGCGGCCACTCGTGGCCACAGCGCGTCGGCAGCAGGCATCTGGTAAACCGTATGGCGTCTAAGGTAGTGCCTCTCCGGTGAATTAAAAGTGTCAAATAAATATAATATTTCAGCTTTGTGACTGGAGCTGAGCGGAGACGCTCGTGTCTTGAGCTACGGTGCGAATCAAACTATGGGGATGCTTAATTCACCTTAAGAGAGGAATGCGAGGCATAACATTGGGCATAACATTTATTTTCATCTCTGGTTCTGTTGCAACTGTCCTGTTATGGTGCCAACATTACCGATATGATGTTTTTTTCACTTTTTGTGACAATTTTCTACCTAGGTTGATGTATAGAAACTAAGTTGCTCAAAACCTGGTGGACAGGTTGTAAGGACGTAACAGGGTCACGTGACATCTCGACCAATTACTAATTTGATGGCCGCCTGCTATGGTGGGCAGGTTGTTAACAATCCAGATGCCATGTTGTCACCTGCCACGGTGGGCAGGTTGTGGTGCGGCCACATGTTCACGTGACTTCTCTCGACCAATCGGCGTGTTTCGCATCAGAAATCGGCGGGGTTTCAGTGTGAAGGCAACTCTGCAATGGGATTAAAATCTACCATCGTGACCTGCACAGCTGGATTGGCGTGAAGACCATCCATGAGCTTCCTATGAGCACAGGAATACTGCTCTCCCTGCAAGAATGGCTTCAAAGCGAAGTTACTTGCGCAAGATCATTTTTCTGCCCCTCCCCCCTCCGTCCCAAACTCGTGGCTTATTCGGCCGTCATTCATATTCAGTTAGTTCGCACCCTTGAACTTTTGTGTACGTAATGTTGCCTGACAGAGTCAAAAGGGCTGGTAATGCACAAAAGCTTCAGGTAATAGACGCATAATATGAAAAAGGAGGACAAAATATGCACAGTGAGTATTTATACTTCATTCACCAAACCTGCAACCTTAATTATTCCTGTCAATGTTGCGCCTTTTCAGACAACAGTTCCCAACAATACATGACACTGTTGTACACGGACCCAGGAGCTTATAATTGCAGTGTTTTCTCCATCTCTTCCTTATACCCCGAACTCAATGACGGTAAGATAAAACTTTACTATTACACGGTTCATCCACTGCAACACTTGTTTTTTTTTAGTAGCAAGAACTCACCGATATTCTAGTGGGAGCATATTGTTACTTAACGGCAAGCCGACGAAGACAAAGTAGCGTTATCAAGAAGGCGGATGTAGTGTGTCAAGCACGCGAGCTGACGTACAGCATGAGAAAGATGATTGACATGTGTCGCACTCTTGAGTACCATGACCAGTCATGTTACCCTTGGCGGTTTTGTTATGAAGTCGGTAACACCAAGCAATTAACCTTCATTATTTGGTCTCCCACTACGCACCGGCTACGTTCCCGTATTTCAGTGGCGACGAGGACGGGATAACTGCACGATGTCAGCCAAGCCACCCGAATTCGACGAGGCTACCAGTAGCTAGAGCACTTGCCGTGTTCGTTTGGAGGTCTTCTTGTAGGGCCTCAGCATGAGACATCCAGAGAAAAAAAGCATGCGCTTTTGATCTGGGCACTGAGTGACAACGTGGTTCGCGTGTTTTAAGGCCAGTGCCAGTTGGAATTGGTGAACAGCCTGAGCTACGAGGCCGTTGTACAGCGCCTGGACAACCACTCCGATCCCAAAGCTAATGACATTACAACGAGCTACCCTTTTCTTATGCGGAACCAACCGGAAGGCGAAAACTTACGGGACTACATCGCCGAACTGAGACGTTTCGCAAAGACTGCAGTTTCGAGAAGTGTTTGGACAGCATGTTGTGAGATCGGATTTTCTGCGGAATCCGTGATGGACAAGCTCGACGACACATGTTGTCGCAACAGAAGTTTAGCCTCGAGAAGGCAGAGGCGTTTGCTCTAGCAGCGGAAGCCGCGGAAACGAACGTCCGGGCAATGAAAGAAAACAGCTTCAACAAAAACAGTGCTGTCAACTTCACACAGAACCACAGGATGAGTCCGAAGAAGTCCGGACATGGTTATGGATCCATGAGAGTCCACTCAATGCGGGAGGTATGGCTCGAACCATGCTTCGTAAGTGTGCAGACACAAGAAAGTGACGGGTCACAAGTGTGGTAGGAAGGGTTACCTGGCAAGGATATGCTCACGTGGTCGCACTGACCCCTCAAGAACTTACGCGGTGAAGAAGCTAGAAGGAAATGGCGGAAGTGGCGAAGATATGGTATACGCTTTGGAGGCTCACAGCAACAGTAGTAACGAGTCCGTAAGCCATTCGAAAGAGATTTGATTTGGGAAGGCAGGAAGCTGCGCATGGTGGTAGATACAGGGTCTCCTCTCTGCGTCATTCCAAGGAAGGTATTCCAGAATCGCCGCCAATGGTGGTCGACACTGGAGAGTACATCAGTGTGCCTGACGTGCTTCCTGGGGCCGCTGCCGGTCCCTGGTCGAGTAGCCACGAAATTCGAATGCGGCGACACCCTCGGTGGTGGTAGTGGATTGCGACGAGCCTCTTTTGTGCAGCCAAAACACTATCCAAGCCTTCGGGAATGCTGGCATGGCACTACTGGGACAATGCGCGTCGCAGAATTTTCATGTCATGCACGGGGGCGCAGTGACAGCGAAACTTTTCGCAGAATTTCCAGAAGTTTTCGATTAGAGTTTAAGTTGTCGAAAGAGATCACCCGTGAAACTACGCAAAAAAGAGGCACCGTCTTACCTCGCTTCCTCAAGGCTCGACCGGTGCCCTACACGCTTCGGGAAAAGGTGTCTGCAGAAACCGACCGCAAAGTACAGGATAGAGTGCTTACCCCAGTGAGAGTTTCTGAGTGGGCTACGTTTGTTGTGCCTGTAGTGAAGCGAAACAGAGATATTAGGCTGTGTGGTGACTTCAAACTAACCCTGAATCCTGCGACACATCTGGAACAGTACCCGTTGCCGAAAATTGAAAACATCTTCGCTCTGTACGGGGGAGGGGGGGGAGGGGGAGGGGGGGAGGTGTTCACCACTTTGGATTTATGACACGCGTATAATCAACTTCCACTGGACGACGACGCCCGAAAAACGACCGTGTTGAACGCATCACAAATGGTTGTTTGCATAAAACCACATCGCTTTCGGCATCGCATCGGCTCCACCTTTGTTCCAGCGCCACCTCAAATCAGTTCTTCAAAGCCTCCCGCGCGTCAAGGTGTACTTTGATGACATTATTAATGCTGAAAACCAGAACGACGACTCAACTCTCCAGCAAGTCTTCCAGCTGCTGCGCGACAACGCAACTGAAGTTGAACCGTAAAAAATGCAGGATCCGCGAGAAGCAAGTTTCGTTCTTGGGTCTCGAGATCAATTAAACTGGCCTACACCCCCCTGAGAATACGGAAGCCATCACCTCCGCACCAAGATCAGAGACATTGATTCAGCTAACGTTGTTTTTGGAATTGATCACATATTACGCCAAGTTTTTGCCTAACTTTTCAACCACGCTGGCTGCACTCTATAGGCTGTTGGCTAAAGGAGCGCGATGGCAATTGACAGCCGAGCACACGAAAGCCTTCCAAACGCGCTACGGGGTAAACGGCACTTCTCGTGCACTACGACCCCGAAAAGCCGTTGCGGCTTGAATGCGACGCTTCGCCAGCAAGGGTAGGCGCGGGCCTGTCACACCGAATCAGGAACAGGAACCCCCCATATCGTTCCTTTCGAGAGCTCTGACAACGGCTGAGCCGAATTATTCGCAAATGGAAAAAGATGCGTTGGCCCTGGTGTTCGGCGTTACCAAGTTTCTTGATTACTTGTTGGCGAAGCATTTACTCTGGTGACGGATCATAAGCCACTAACCGGACTGCTTCACCCGGAGAGGCTAATTCCGCACCTGGCCGCAGGAAGAATTGAGCGGTGGGCATTTCTACTATCGGACGATCTCGAGTACCGCCCAGGACAGTTAAATGCTAACGCAGACGCGCTCAGTCGCCTACCATTACCATGCTTGGGGCAACGAGGAGGGAAAGAATCCATGGAATACGTGTTTTATATGCGGGGCCTAAATTCTATTGCTCTTTCCGCTCGCCAACTAGCGGCCCTAAGCCGCCCGGACGATACGCCGCAGCCGACGAGGGGGTGGATCTCACGCGGCTGGCCACGGCACTCATCGGCAGGACAGCTACACTTGATGCAGTACTTTTCTCGCCGTAACGATCTCGCGGCCTCTCAAGATCTGGTTTACAGGGGCCATCGAGTAGTGTTGCCGGACGATGCATGTTAAAGGAACTGCACGACAGTCACCATGGCGTCACTGCCATGAAGCGCACAGCGTGAGCGTTGTTTTTGTATCCTGGGCTAGATAGGGACATCCAAGTGTTGGTTCAAAGTTGCCCTCAATGCATTCAATGCTGGCCCATACCGGCTGCTGAAGTTCCATCTCCATGGCCGGCGAGCAGAAAACCATGGTACAGGTTCCATATGGATTTTGCGAGCCCCATCAATGGCTGGCAAGTTTTCGTGTTGGTTGACGTTGATACAAAATGAATTGAGGCCATACCATTGAAGACCGCCACAGCAGAAACCACCATTCAAGTACTTCAAGGTTTTTTCGTACGATTTGGTTCACTATACAGCTGGTATCAAATCACGGACCACATTTGCAAGTGCCACCATGCCTAGTTTCTTGCAGGAAAGCCATGTAAAACACGTGAGAACAACCACGAACCACCCTCAGAAATGGGTTATCGGAGCGGGCCATGTGGGCGGTAAAGAAGGGCTTCGAAGGAATTGAGCAGGTTCATTGCAAGAAAGACAAATCTAGTTTTTATTCCGCTATAGAACGACAGCGTTACAGGGAGGAAAATCGCCAGCGGAACTGCTGCTGGGTTTCCGTCCCCAAACCAGGCTAACAGCGTCACTCACAGACACCAAGGTCACAGGAAATAATGGTTCCGGCGAGCCTGTTCCAGCAGCAGCAAAAGGATCAACACGGTTTCAACCGGGAAAGCCTGCATGGTAGCGCCAGTTTCAGTCTGGACGGAAGTGGATGCCGGTGACTGTAGTGTCCACGACGGGAGCACGCATGTTTACTCTGGGAACACCAGAGGAACCGCAGAAGCGCCACGTATATCAACTCAGGCCGCGCCTTGAAGCTGGGTTGCCACCTAGTAAGCCAAGGCAAGCCCGGACCCACGACGAAGCTCAATACAGCTCTGAGCAGAGAGAAGCTCATCAAAGTGCGGAAGCACGGGAAGTTCGCTTTCAAGCCGAAGACCAACAGCCACCACGTCGTTCGACTCGCCTACGGAAGCCACCAAATCGCCTTACTTACTCTAGCTCTGGGGGAAGGGATGTAGTGTTTTCAAGCACGCGGACTGATGTACAGCATCACAAAGACGGTTTGCACGTGTCGCACTCTTGCCTATCATGGTCAGTCATGTAAACCTTGGCGGTTTCGTTATAAAGCCATGAACACCAAGCTATAAATGTTCATTCTTTGGTCTGCCATTATCCGCCGGCCACGTTCCGTTATTTCACATAAAAAAATGACGGATACTGATTGCATGACTTAGAGGCTGCGGGCCTAACATAAGCACTCCCGCCCGCGCCAATGTCCGCGTCAACTTATTCTAGTCCGTGACAATATAAAGAGATAGGATGTCTGCAGGCTGATAACAGTGGCACTGATTACAAACTGTCGACTTGGTGCAGGCAGACTCAATTCGTGGGCTATCAAAGTTTAAATGGGGAGTTGGCCATAGACTAACAGACGCGCATCGTAGAAAGGTGGCCCAAAGAAAGTGCCGAATGGAAAGCGCCATGTTAATTCACGTTGTCGTTTTCATTAAAAAGACTTAATGATGCCCAGACAATTGCCTAAAACACATGATTTGAGTCTGCAAAACAGAAACGATGCGCATCATAGTAGGGGTATTATTCACTATATAAACCGATGACGCTATTTTTATGACTTGTGCTGAAGCAGCGGAAGGTTCAACGAGTATAAACACGCCGGCTACTGGACGGGTCTCGTTAACCACACGGACTTTGCACTCCACAACATAATAACGCGTTTTGAATAACGAGCAGACCTCAGCGTTTTACTTTGGATATCGCTCAGGCTTCACAGTTTGCGAGTGCCGATGAACCCTGTGTCGACCCCGCCCTATTTTCTGCACTTTTCAAAATAGAAGTTTTTGGAGGTAGATCAGTGCCCCAAACGAATTTCTTCCTATTTTTAGCATGACATTAAGGATAATAGGGTCTCTGTAATCTTTGGGCACATTATTTAGCAGGCTCTCCGGTATACTGGAATAGCGCGTGCACCAATAACAATATACCTGCGTTTTTGAGGCACGTAACCAAAAGCGAACGATTATACACTGTAAGTTGTACTAAAAGAAACTTATATAAAAGAATCATTCAGACCGAAGACATCAGTTTACTCCTTTTTTCAAAATAACCTTCTGTGCTAAAAACTGCAGCCAGTTACGGGGAAGATTTTCAGGCAGCCAGACACGGCAAGGAAATCTTTGCAGAACAGTGTGTGTATTTAATCAGCCTCATGACTGCCACAAAATAGAGAGCAATGCTTTTTGTTTTGAACAGCACAAATTTCTTGATCTTATGGGCTGCACTTCAGCATTGAGTTACCAAGGGAAGCACAGCAGTGAATATGCTCGAATAATTTCTTCTTTAGTTTACGAATCACTGTCCTTGATGTTAAACATTCTTTCAAAATTCTCTGACTTTTGGTATCTGTTTTTTTCCTGCCTCTGAAAATATACCAAAGAATTGAGAGTATTTTTTAATAAAAAATGTTCTACTAGTAAGTGCAGCATCTCAATATCTGTCTCAGAGCTCTCTGTGTGATCATGCACCACCAAACACAAGAACAGGAAACGACAGGACGCAGACAGTACGACCGAATTGGACGGTCTCGTTAAAGAATGTATTAAAGAAACGGTAGAAATAAACAGGGAAGGAAGAAATTTAATCACGTTCAACCTATTCTTACCTTTATAATGCGAGAACATTAAAGACCTCAAGCGCGCAAGTACACCGTCTGTTTGAGAGATTCGTAGATAAAAATTTCAGGTGTTCGTCCAGCCCTTGTCCTGCGGGACTCTCCCTTGTCCGTACGTCCTTTTGTTGGAAAAAATCCTCCTCAACATTAGAAATACTAGGTCAAAACTTGGCATTCTTTACCTGAAGGAATGTACATTCGGCCCCTTTAAGCTCGCCATATTCTAAAAACACTTCTGGTGCTCTTTAACCTGCCGTTATAAGCACAATACATTAGAAATTAGAGATCCCTCCAGAGCAAGTGCTCCTCTGTCACATAGGTTCTGCCTACTTGCCAAAATATGTGGAATTAGACATTTTCTCTTTTACATTTGTAGATTGCGGGACGACCCCATACTACTCAGGCCGCAGATTAGCAGAGGTTCAGCGAACCAACCACTCCAAATCAGTAATTAACTGCCACCTCCCACGGTGAACAGGTTGCTATGACGTCACATGGTCGCGCGACCTAGATTGCAAGTGGCTGAATTTGCTGTTTCGTGATTTCTCGCTCACGCCCTCGCCGCGTTTTCCTCTGATTGGTACGCTGAAGGATGTCACGTCAAAAGAGTGGGGCTGAATTGGGGACAAATGCGCTGTCCCCGCTTAACCGCGGCTGACACAGTTCAAAACCACCACACCCCACCCCGTGGTCGTGAGCGCTACCGAGTGCGAAAACCGACCACGGGGGCCTTGCTATGAGGAGAAACAAAGGAACGACATTCTCGCTGAAACAAACAAGGCAATTATTGTTGCAACGATACCTCCAAAGGAATCAAGGTCGTCTGACTCACCCCCAAAGTTACGAGTGAATTCGCCCACGCTAGGGCAGGGGAGAAGTTCTGAGGCGGAGATAAGCTCTTTTGACGTGGTGTAGGCAGCTCCGTAAAGCCTTACGCCTAGCTAACGATAATGAACTGAGCAGTCTCGAAATGGGTTACGTGAGCCCAGCCGCGAGGAGACAGCAGCTCTATGGGGGGCTCCTACACCACTCACAGCAGGAAGCAGATTCTAAGCGCTCGGCGCCCATCGTATCGGACGGTGTCTGGGCACCTGTGGCTGAGACCCTATACCAGCGAGCTCGTAGCGACAACGATAGCTCCAGGCTACCCGACTGCGGCAGGTGCGACTTGGAAGAACGATAAAATTATCTTAATTCAAAAGAAAGGAGGCGCCAAGGACTTGAAAAGCTACAGGCCGATCACCTTACTGTCCGCTGCCTACAAGGTATTTACTAAGGTAATCGCGAGTCAGTGCAACCTTAGACTTTAATCAACCAAATGATCAGACAGGCTTTCTTAATGGGTATTAAGAAATAGATGATATTCGCAATATCAATCAGGTGGTAGAGAAATGAGCTGAATATAACGAACCGTATATATAGCCTTCATTGATTACGAGAAAGCATTCGACTCTGTAGAAACCTCAGCTGTCATACAGGCATTGCGGAATCAGAGTGTAGAAGAGCCTTATGTGAAAATACTGGAGATATCTATATCAACTGCACAGCTACCATAGTCCTCCATAAAATCAGCAATATAATTTAAATAAGGAAGGGCGTCAGGCAAGTATATACGATCTCGCCAATGCTATTCACCGCTTGTTTACAGGAGGTATTGAGAGACCTGAATTGGGAACAGTTAGGGATAAGAGTTCATGGATTATATACTTAAATAATCTGCGATTCGTTGATGACATTGCCTTGCTGAGTCACTCAGGAGATTAACTGCAGTGCATGATCAATGAGTTAGACAGGCAGATAAGAACAGTGGGTCTAAAAATTAACATGCAGAAAACCAAAGTAATGTTCAACAGTTTAGCAATAGATCAGCTATTCACAATTGGAAGCAAGGCGCTGGAAGTGGTAAAAGAATACGTCTACTTAGGGCAGGTAGTGACAACTGATCAGGATCATGAGAGTGAAATAACTAGAAGGATAAGAATGCGGTGGAGCGCATATGGTAGGTTCTCTCAGATCATGAATAGCAGTTTACCAATATCCCTCAAAAGAAAAGTATACAACCGCAGCAGCTTACCGGTACTCTCCTACGAGGCAGAAACGGGCAGGCTAACAAAAAGGGTTCAGCTCAAATTATGGAAAACGCAGCGAGCTATGAAAAGAAGAATGAAAGGTGTAACGTTAAGAGACGGGAAGCGGGCAGAGTGGGTGAGGGAACTAACGCTGGTTAATGACATCCTAGTCGAAATCAAGAGGACGAAATAGGCTTGGACAGGGCATATAATGCGAAGGTAATATAACCGCTGGTCCTTAAGAGTAACGGAGTAGGATTCCAAGAGAAGGCAACCGTAATACGGGGCGGAAGACAGGTGTGCGTAGGAGATTAAAACGTTTGCGGGGATACGGCGGATGCAGCTGGAACAGGATATGGTTAATTGGAGAGACATGAGAGAAGCCTTTGCCCTGCAGTGTTCGTAGTCAGGCTGATGCTGATGATGATGAATTACAATCACGTGTGCAGTTCACCCAGGTCCAGGAAACGATTGGCGAATACGGCCCTCCAGGCCTGAACAATCAGCTGGCGCTGAAGGCAGTGCTCTTTGTGAGGCAGCTTCGCCTCCCATTGCTCATGGCTGGGTTCCTGTAAACTGTGAAATTCGGACCACCCACGTGGCTTTCGTATTCACTCGTTTCGGGTTTGACAACCCCTCTGGCTCCAGGCCTTGCGCACCCTCGGTTCGGACCAAGTGGTTCTTATGCTGTAAAAACTCCAGAGGAAATCTTGAAGAAAAATGGGGTGAGCTGCATCCAACAGTTCAAATATGCTGCAGCGAAATCCACCTCGTACCCAAGAAAATATAGCCAGATCGAGCAGGAGTACGCATTTCTAATGAGAAAATAATTGGATGGAGTTGCCCTTAGTCCCACTTTTGAGGACTGAGTTTAATAAGGAATTTGAGGTGGCACTAAGGTATTGTCTTAGTTTATGAGGATTTAACGTCCCAAAGTCGACCCGGGCTATGTGGGACGCCGTAGTGGAGGGCTCCGGAAATTTCGACTAACTGGGATTCTTCAACGTGCACTGACATCGCACACTACACCAGCCTCTACCATTTCGACGCCATCGAAATGCGACCGCCGCAGCCTGGTTCGAACTCGCTACTTTCGGGTCAGCAGCCGAGCACCATTACCACTGAGCCACATCGGCGGCGACAAAAGTATTCGCATAATATATGCGAGTAATAAAAAGAAAGGCATGCATTCACAAAATGCCCACCAGAAGATCCCATTCACGTATTTTAATCTACCGGGCAAAATAAGATGCACTAGAATATGAGGGAAACAACGCATCGTCGCTATACCCCCTTGACCTTGATGTGATAGCAATGCCCGTGTTGTTTGGTCGAGTTCGCTATCTCGCAGCGTTTTCCAAAGAGCTTCATTTGAAACTGGAGGAGTTGCAGTGAAAAACCGAGCTGAGTGCTAACTTTACACGTTTTCGAAGCGCTGCATACAGCCTCTCCAGTGTAATTCGCCACGTCTCGGCCATTTTTTCCGTTCATATGTGCCCTTTAAAAAATAAAATGCAAAGGCAAAGAACATCCATCTTGAGCGTCAAGCGTGTCACGCCAACAATGACAATAGCGAAGTGGCAGCAAAGCGCACATCTGCTGCTGCACCTGTACATGCCGTCGTTTGTGTCTGCTATGGTGGAGGCCCACGGTAGAAAGAGGGGTGGGAAGACAGAGTTTTGAACAGCAAAAATTGAAAATCGGGGAGAGGCTTCTTGCCTTTGGCTGAATCTTTCTTCTGGCTCCTTGTCTATTTTGCGGATTGTGGCAGAGGCTTTATAGCTTGGTCGGCACAATTATATCCTCATTTGTAAATACTTTGCGGTCCCGATGCCAAAAGTACCAATTATACCAGACATTAAACACCCTCGGGTGGATATTTATTATTCAGTGGCACTGATTACTTTATCAGAAAATCCTCTGTTGACCACGCAGCGCTTACAATGCACGAAGCTAGCGTTCCTGCTATCGTTTAAAATGACACTGGCGGCGAAGTTTGTCCTCTGTTCCTCCTCTCCTCGATGCGTCAAGGAGTTTGCGGCGCCTGCCACAATGTGCGCCGTATGTGTCGCCGAGTGAAGTAGCGCTGACATAGTTGGAATGCGTATAGCGCCCATTAGAATATCTGGCACGCCAAACTTGGTCTGCTCAACGTTATCGACTGCTTCCCCCACGAAGTGGTTATCAGCAGCGACATGGTAACGCGCCCTCTATCGTCAATATTATCATCAGCTTAAACGTCCACTGCAGGAAAAAGGCATCTCTGATATATCACTAATTAACCCTTTGATCTGCTAATTAACCCTTTGAATTGCAGCTACCTGATCCCTACAAATTTCCTAAGCTCATCTGCCCGCCCGACTCTCAGGCCTCCCTATCAGCTTGCCCTACCTTGAGTCCAATTGGTTATCTTAACGG
Source organism: Amblyomma americanum (assembly GCA_030143305.2). Lineage (NCBI taxonomy): Eukaryota > Metazoa > Arthropoda > Arachnida > Ixodida > Ixodidae > Amblyomma > Amblyomma americanum. The sequence goes on from JARKHS020004254.1 coordinate 55,184, forward strand.
ACTATCTCTTGCGATTTTGCCATCGCATTACATTCCCTTCCTATGCCCATTTTTTGTCTTGGTTTCAACTAGGACATCGTCAAGTCAGGTTTTCTCTCGCCGACTCTGCCCTCAACCTGTCTCTTAACATTACACCTTTAAATTCCGTTTCTACAGCTTATAACGCTGTCCGCATTTTAACCCGAACTGTTCTCGTTAATCTCCTCGTTCCTTCCCCATGGGTTAACACGGGTAATGTACAGCTGTTGTATACTGTCCTCGCATGGAATATTGCCCAACTGCTATTCATACCCTAATAGTGTCTGCCAGATGCACTTCACTGGATTATTATTCTAATTGTTATTTTAGTCTCGTGATTCGAATCTGCGGCCACTTCTAGCACTAAGTGTATCTATCCTCTTGTCATTCCCACGGCTTCACTGCCTCTACTAAACTGTCTCTGCTTGCGAGACTGTTCAGCATTAGTTTATATACTTCACATTCATTTTTGGCCCCACCTTTCTGCTTTACCTGTCTAGGTCCACGATCACGCTCTGCACATCATCGCCTCTCACTCATTCTCTCAGTGAGTGCAAGATAATCATATCAAAATATCGGAGACTGCTCAGGCGAAATTCTTTATCAATAATTATGGGTTGTTCTTGGTGTATTTGTGAAATTCTAGTTGTGCCATTAAATTTAGTCATTGCAAATTGTGTTAATTTCCATTCGTTTTTTTCTGCCCAAAGCATACTGAGTTTATGGTTGTCTTGCTGTTGACACTCGAATTTCACGCGACGGGCCACTCTGATGACTTATGCGAGCCTAATTTGCGTTACTGTACTTGCAGAGGTCTGTGAATAAATACATAGTATTGCTATATCGTTATTATTACCTTTTGACCTACGCTCTTCTAAATCCAGTTCGCTTAATATCCCTGTTTGTCCGCACTGAATATTACTGGACAGATAGTGTCTCCCTGTCTGCCGGCCAACAGGAATTATATCACTGTTTCTTTGGAGCACTGTTATATTTATCTCTGCGTATGCCTGTTCTAAACCGTGGCTCCGCATTGCTCTTTGACAGTTGAGGTTTCGATTAAGTCAATAGCTTTCTCGTAATGTACGAAGAATATGTATGGAGGTTGGTTATATTCTGCGCATTTAAATGTCCTCAGAGTAATGGCCTCTATATAGTTCATGGTCGTGTAGTCTTTAGAAACGTAGGCCTCGTCCTTTCGCTGACAGATTGCTGAGACCGCTCTAATTCTCTTTGCGGTTTCGTCAGTCAATACCTTTTAGAGTAGTCAGCTGATCGGTCTTTAATATTTGAACTCCTTGACGCCTACTTCTTTTTGGATAAAGATAATGTTAGTGTTGCTTGTAGATTATAGTTGTATTGAGGTCACGAGGTATTACGTATACAAGGTGGAAAGTTTGTCTAACACAATATCCCACTGTCTTTCAACCAATCCGCAGTCACCGTATCTTTACCTGCCCTTTACTTTCCTTCCATTTCATGTAACTACTTATTTAGTTCCTATTTAGTTACTAACGAATGTTAAATTCTTCGTCACCGCTATCTTCATCATTAGCATTCTGACTATTTCGGCTAATGTAGAGATCTGTTTAGAATTCTTCGGCTGCATTAACCACCATTTTCGCCCTTCTTGCCTCTTAAAGCCTAAAGCCTATTTTCTTCCAATGGTTAATTTCCTCTTCTCGACTTTTGAGCTACCCCCCTCTTATAACACTGCTCGATTCTCTACATATTATGCATCTTTATGTCATTTGCTTTAGGCTTAAGAATTGCCTTTTACACTTCTGCCAGCTGTACCCTACCTATTTGGTTGGAGGCTTTCGCACTTGCACTTTGGCGCATCTTAATCAGATCTTTTGTCGCATGAGAGGGCTTGGTATTATCCAGTCTAACAACCCTGCCCTAGATCGCTGTTGCTGTGCCCGTTATCCCGGTTGTGATATTATCATTAAAATATTAACGCTAAGGTTGTAGTCCTCCGTTCAAGCGGAATATATGCTCTTCAATGAGATCCTATGTTCCTCGGATTTTTATTTTATCTCTAACTCGTTTACTTTTGCTTACCAGTTTCCTTCATTACCTGTGGAAATCTAGGTGAACCTGAGCCCTGACACGTTCCTGTAGTCACTGCATCTGACCTCGCTAAGTTCCTCCACATCTTACACTATGCCACGATTAGTGCACACTTTGAAATCTACTTCGTTTTCAGTCCTGCCATTAGGTCCCCTTCAGGCTTTGCCTTTTGCGAAACGCATTCCTGTTACGTAAGTTACTTCGTTCAGCGAACTCTACAAATACGTCGCGACTGCTGTTCATAGAACCGATGCCGTAGGCCCTTACTGCGTGAGCGCCTATGAGCGCCTGCCTATTTCCCGCCTCATTTGGCCTACGAATTGCACAACAGGGCAGTAAACTGTGGTTTTAATGTACTGAATGCCAATTCCTTGTCATCAGAGAACCTTTTCGCTTTATCTTCATCATGACTACATGTTAGTGCGTAGGCCTGCAAAATCTTCAATTCATATCTTTCATTAAGCTCTTACATTAAAAACCAACGTCCCGGAAAGGCAGTAGGATGCCTCTAAGTTACCAACTATATCTTTATGGATGAGGAATCCTACACCTACCTCTTGTCGGTCATCCAAAACATGATAGCAAATTACGTGCTCTCTCTCTAGCACCGGATATATGCTTCATTTATAACGCTAAGGACCCTAAGAGCTATGGTACACCATTTCATTCCTGCTGAGAAGAAACGAGTAAGAAGAAAGAAAACACAATCAGAGTGTTCAAAGCAATTAAATGAATTTGTACGGCGCCAACTCGGAACTGTCTCGGACATACATAGAGCGCTAATACACAGACCGCATGCATACACAGACTACATACATCCATCCATCCATCCATCCATCCATCCATCCATCCATCCATCCATCCATCCATCCATCCATCCATCCATCCATCCATCCATCCATCCATCCATCATACATACATACATACATACATACATACATACATACATACATACATACATACATACATACATACATACATACATACATACATACATACATACATACATACATACATACATACATACATACATACATACATACATACATACATACATACATACATACATACATACATACATACATACATACATACATACATACATACATACATACGAACCCAGCACCTCCCGAATGCGAGGCGGATGCTATACCACAAGGCCACGCTACATACATAGACTAAACAAAGCCCCCCAGTTCTGACCATTCGTACAATATAATCAATTTTATGAACTCGAAGGACGAACCCCACACAATAGAGGCAAACATTATAAGAACGGCGAATATAAAGCCTGGCGCAATTAATAATCTAGAAAATAAAAAAATCATTTATTACCATAAACATGTTACAGGTGGCAGCGTGCCGACTATTTAGAGATTATTTGGGACGAAGGTACAAGCAAGGAGCTGTACCCGATATAGATGTTTCGCGTAGCTTGAACTGCGCTTTACGTACTTTCTGTGATGCCTGTGCACTGGACAACGCACATGTCCTTGTAACGGCCTGATATTCAGCTAGCGTATACCCTCCACAATCCCTGCCTCAGAACGTAGCTGCTTGAGAGGTTTGTCTAAGCAACATAAACTGCGCCAAAGTGTTCATACAATCGAATAGCTTCATCCACACTGGGTGCGTTTGCGCAGAAAAAAAGACCTTCGCTATATGCCAGTACACTGAGCTCACTATCCAGAATAGGGAAACTTCGTAATGAACTTTTGCACAATACAGAATGCAAACGAAGTAAGTTAAAGAAGAATAGATCAGGGGATGACTGCTTACCTGTTTGATAAAGCAGAAAATAAGCGCGGACTATGAAACATGACCGCTTAAAAATAAGTAGGTCGTGCACTTATTGATGCGAGTTCGTACCCCGAAGTAAGAGCTGAACCAACATTGACGCGTTCTAAATGCGAAGAGAGAAAACTGCAACAAACACGAATAAAGGCATTCGGAGCGTAATATGAAGCATTGTCACTTGCCACCTGAGAGGTGCTGCAAAACTGTAAGACTGATCGCACAATACGTAGGTTGATTTGAATAGGACGGGCCCACAAGGCACATGTTTTATGAGGTCCAGTGAGTGTGAACATTGCGAACTGTTGTCGATTTGGCAAAATATTGCCGATAGGACTCTTTTTGTCAAAAAAATTATATCTTACGGGCGTTCAAAATTCAATTATAGAAATTTCAATTTGTTTCTATCATTGTTTTTTGGTATTGACAAAAAGTCATTTTTTCTGAACCATTACGGCAGAATTGCGATCTCAAGAGTCGTGCCAATCTGAAGCAGAACACGGCGCAAGATAGTCTACAAGGCCTTATAAAAGTCTCCTCATGGGTTGTAAGGAACAGCCCTTTGAAATCGGGAAGAGTTCAATGATTTCCTCTAATTCTGTTAAAAGTAAATGCCCAGTTATTGTCGAGCAGACATGCTCTTAAAATGGTTTTTAGATGTAGACAAAGCACGCTACCACCTTCTCAGCTATTGAGTAGCAGAAAAAAAAAGACGCTTGCTATTTCTCGAATTCGGACATAATTTCAATCGTGATCGTGACGAAAACACCACAATAAAGATGACGTATGCGCTTGAAAACTACGTGACGGAGGTCAACAGGAAGGCTTGCTGAACAAGCAGCTCAAAATAAAAGGCGCATTTCGTGTCAGAGCGAGAATGGGCGGCCCTTTAGCGTTTCGTGTAAAAAAACTGGAGCTTGTACTTCAACCAAAGAATTTCTTCTAAGTACGATTCGGGATCCTCATTTTCAAACTCATAAAGATTATGAAGGCTTTTTATTCCTGCTTCCCTTGATATCTGCAATAGTCGGAGCTTAAGGAACCGGTAATAGACTTCGCGAACGCCTTTACATTGCCATAGACAAAGGAATCGCTGGAAAAGATGATGAAGGACGGAATGGAAAAGGACATCGGCGGTCTCTATGCCCCCTATCCGCAGCACACAGCTTCCCATCCCAGACAGATGAACAGCGCTGCCCAACCTGAATACGAAGAACCTACGCGCTTGCGCAGCGTAGCTTGTCGCATAGTAAGGGAACAGAGCTCCTTTACCTTGATTATGTGCCACAACGAGAGTGAAATGGACACACAATACGCACTCTCTAGGGAGCCCGCCTGGCTGCTAAGTAGGGCAGCGGGGCAATCTAGCCTATCCTCTCCCGTCCGGAGACCCTCGTCTCCGCTGCTATCCAAGCAATATACAGAAACGTTCACTCGCTGAAGCCAGATAATGGAGAACGTATTATTTATTATCTCGCTCATTCTCACGGACAGTTCTGCATGCTCGAGAACTAAAGCAGAAAATAAAAGGTTTTTATTGCAATTGATGTGAAGTGACTACGCATTGCCCTCGTGCTTCGGAGTCAGTACACAGCTGTCATGAATAGAGGCTTTGTTCTGAGGGATGTAAAACTTGTGCATGTAACTCGCTGCACGTTGCAGCTGTATCACGCTCCAGATTATACACTGACGTGCTCACTTGGCACTCACTCGCGGTCAACGTCTTGAAGCATGACAGCGCTTCAGTTATAGCAAGCTATCGCAACCTTGCTGCCAAATAAATACAATTTCAAATAAATACAATTTCAAATAAATACAATACAATACAAATACAACACCAACTCGTCCAGTCTGCTGCGCTTCGCCAAATAAAGTTATCAAAATGTTGCTGTTATGTGTGGCCCTGTTATTGTTTACAAATAGCGATACTTAGCTTGACCTTACCACTGCTCCACGAGACGTAGCATATACCAGGCTTCCAAAGGAGATATGGAATGCATCCTCGACATAACTTTAAATGTGCAATGGAGAACATTTCAGATTGTGTTCATTTTTCGGCGACACACAGCTTGTGTCCTGGCTGCTGTACTAGCCCAAAAAGCTTGCGTATGGGTGCTTTAATTTTATGTTCGCTGTTTATTACTGCACGTTTGACATATGTATTTCATGGAGCCTTATAATGAAGTTTATATTTGCTCTCTTCCAGACTTACATACATGTGAAATGTATATTCGGGACAGCGCCGTCGATTATGGACCATCGCAAGGGTGTCGCGTATTTTACGATGAAAAGTGTAGTCGTACTAAACATTTTCAGCCATACAATCCATCTTGCAAAAGAGGCTGAGATACGAGGGGAAACCACCTTTCAAGCAGCTAAGAATGATACCACGCGTGAATTTTTCATACAAAGCACAAAACTTATGGCAGGGTTTGTGATCTTCACCTATAAAGTATGTATCTGCAGTAGAAAAAAATAGTCCTCAAAATAAAAACATTCATTAAAAGGAAATGCATTGCTGGTCCGGATCAGAAGCCATAGTAATGTTTTGTTGCCACCCTTTCCATCAAGCTGTCTTCGCGCAGTACTTGTGCTGCAACTTCGTAGTTTCTTTTGATGTTGATGAAAACTCGGGGCCGGTTGTATGACTGCATTTTTGAACGTTCACACTAAACGCGGGTGCAATAATTGCTTCAAATAATAAGAATATTTGTCAAGGCAGAAACACGATTTTTAATTATAAAACGCATAGTAGACAATCCTCTTGCATAGCCTATTTGCTGCCATTGCCAGATATGTATTTTTGTTCTATTCGCCCAGCCGAGTCCTTTTGACGTTAGGCCATAAATCACAATGCTGCGATTGCTATCTTAAGCCAACCGTACAGAATATTTCAGGTTGCTAATCACGTATTGCATCTATTTTGGAAATATGAACTAAACAGAAACGGGTACCTGCTTCAACCTCACTTTTTTTCTAGACGACTTGATCACCAGCGGATGATCCGAGAGATAGAACGTAGGACAGATGCATATCAAACCTCATTCTTCACACTGACGGTCAATGAGTGGAACAAGCTTCCAGATGGCGTCACTTAGTACTGCACTGAAGATCTGTTCCGCGTATTCTAACCCGATGTGTGACCTGGCGCGCACTCCTCTTGCGCGTTTTTCATTACATTTGCGCCATTATATTTGTGGCGCGCAGGTGTCCTTCTTTGGTGCATGTTTTACGCTCATTATTGCGTGTGTCATGTTACATTTTTATTCTATGGTATTTTAGTTGCTTTCGTTTCAGCATTACCAGCAATGTTATTTTCGTTCCCCCTTGCAATAATGCAATCAGTCGCTACAGGACTCTGTAATAAGGAGATAAATAAATAAAAAAATAAATAAATGAACGCTGTTCGAGGAGGCATCGCATTACATTAAAAGTAGATGTCAGTGATTATTCCTCAAATAAGTGTATATGCTATCGTGGAGCTTCGGTGAGCAGCAATGCGTTTCTTCAGGGCGGAGTCATATCACTATTTGGCCAGGAGCTGAACACAGCAGACTGCAGTTGCGATTTAAATAGCGAAGACGTCTGCGAATTGGAAATTTCTACATGCCAGTCTGGTTATATCCGGACCAGCTTGTTGATTTAGTGTCGAAACGCCTTTATTTGCGCTGAGGTAAACTGGAAATACGCTGGCGGTAAATACGGTGATGATTTGCGGGCAGTGGACAACAAACATTGATGAGTAAGCTACTGCTCAAGCGTGCAGGATATGGATGGGGACATAGCTCATTGGGAGCGTAAATGAGGGTTGCCTATGAGGTTTCTTTATTGATTTATTTGTATATCTCTTTAACTGAATTATCCTGAGAGCAAAACAATAACAGAGGGGAGTGGTTAGAAGAGTATTTTTGTTACAGGCTTGAATATGTCCTGATTATACAGTATTAGTTAAAATAATTACAAAACTTCGTTGCATGTTAAGTTATGCATTGCTATCTGCAGCACTGCAAAAACGCGAATATCAGCACCGGTGATGAGCGATCTGGGAAGGCGGTTCCAGTCCTGTGAAATACGCAAAATGAATGGCTGAAGGGAAGTTTTTCTTCTGAAAGATTCACTGAATGAAGCAGAATCTTGAAAATTTACAAAGGGAGCGGAGATATGTAAACTGCACAGAGGTTATTATTGAATTCGCTCTAGCGATGCGACTAAAATTATGAAGAATGAAACGACCGCAGTTATTTTAGCTAATCTGAGGGAATAAAACAAGTTCAGTTAGATGCGCTGCATTCCATCTTGCCATGGGTTACTTACTTGAAAAACTAGGAGGTTGATAGCGCCATAGGGGCAAGGGAAGGCGCAGATGTCCTAGGATACGGCCTCCGCTGCTAATTTATTAATATGTAAGGGCCAATTGAGAGCAGACGTGATGCTAACTCCAAGGTAACGACATGAAAACGATTCGAGCGCCATGTCATTCAGGACTCCGTCTACACGATATAATTCGTCGCGCTGCCTTCCGGTTACCATTCTGTCAACCTGGGCTGGGATTTCCTTTCCCGCCATGAAGCTATCATCGACAGTACTCGGTCAAGTCGTGCTATCTTTTCTGGTCAATTCTTTGCCGGACGCTACTCCTTCGGTTGCCCGTGTTAAAGCCCTCGCCACCGAAGACGTCTACATTCGCTTATGTTTTCGTTCTATTCCACCTGTCTTGCGGCTCTCTCGGTGAAGAAACGTTTTTCTTTACTCCAGGCCATACCTTTGTGCACCGCAGCTGTCTCCCACTGCCATACGCCGCACCGATTGTCTCCGCTGGCTTCTCGATACTTTTGGACTCTGACCCAATTTGCTACACCTACGGTTCTGGGCCTTGGTGAATGCCTTGGTAGCGTGCAGCCCATTGCATCTCTGCTCATCCGCGAGGACAGCGACGATACGCCAAATCCCGCCATGAACGCGCTCAGCCCGCCTTCCTCTACAACAGATCGCTCTCCTACCGAATTGTTTCTTCGCCCCATCGACGCCAATCTTCCTCCGCCGCAAAGAACACAGCTTCTCACCCTCCTTCATCAGTTCTGCTCTATACTGAACGCTCACTAAAATTCCTGGGGTCGAACTTCCGTTTCTTCCTGATTCCCATAAACCCATCGCTGTATCCGAAATCCCGTTTCTATATCACATCCCCTCCAGCTAATTCCTAGGGGAGATCAGTCTCGCCGGTCCCGAACCCCCGGCTGTGGGTCACTACAGCATTCCCCCCCCCCCCCCCCTGTTTATTTCATAATTTTTCCACCTTAGGCTGGCAAAAATGACCATTGTTCTCGGGCCTATTATTTTTCATTCTTTTATTTCGCCCCACCCTAATATATGTCACGCATCACACTGACACTGGTGCCCGCGCCGCGCTGGGGAGCGCCCCTGTCGTGTGTCTGCAACCGAGCGCAAGACTGTTGAAGACCAAGTCGACCAAATGCTTCTAAACGGCGTTACTCAGCACTCAAGCAGCCCTTGGGCATCAACTGTTGTCCTTGCGAAAAAGAAAGATGGCTAAATACGCTTCTGTATCGATTACCGCCGCTTTAAGAAGATGACGCGAAGCGATGTCTATAGCCTCCTACGCATAGACGACGCTCTGGACTGTTTGCAAGGTACGGAGCTCTTTTCCTCTCTCGGTTTACGTTCTTGGTACTGGCACGTTCCCATGAAAGCCGCCGATCGCCCTAAAACCGTTTTTTTTTTACACCAGAGGGCTTGAATAAATCTGCCGTGATGCCTTTCGGCTTTAATCACCTTTTAAATGCCTTTCGGACTTCACCACAGCCCGCCGCTGTCGCTGCCCTATTGACCTACGCTGAAGCCGTTGAACGGCCGTGGCCACCTAACTACTGCTCAAGCTACTCTACGCCTCAAGCGCCTGTGCCTCCGGTACCTCAAGCGACACGACATTTTTTCTGGCCGCTACCCCCAATCGGAAATACCTGGCGTACAGGTGACAACCACCCATCTATTATTTTTGCAGATTGTCTGTTCATGTGGGCCGAGCTGGTCGTCGTCGCGTGCCAGTATCCCCGCTACCTCCCCTAGACCCGGCTACTGGCGCCCTGAATCTCAATGCTCAGCGACAGGCGAGCAGTCGACCGCGACAGAGTCGTCCTTTTTCACCAGACCGCTCCGCTTTCTCCAACTAGCGTTCATCTCCACCGTGTCACCGATCCCTCTCTCCCATGAGCCAGCGTCCTACTCTTCCGCACTAGGAAAACTAGATGGCCGCCGTTCCTGAAGCAAGAACTGCGCCGCAAGCAGAATGTCAAAGGCTTCGTTGCTCTCCTGAAAATCTTATCAAAATTTTCTAGAGGGTGTTCCTGTTCTGGCGCTCGTCGAAACCTGCGCTGCCGCGTCTGCGATGGCTGCCACCTTTTACCGTTTCTAGCGAAAAGCGACAGCACCGCTTTCTGGATTCTCGCTGCGCATGGCAAGCGCTCAACCTATTGAGCCGTTAGTGACGTGCCCTGCCAGAGTCGT